>MNCI01004056.1:0-38175 GCA_015680685.1 Gnetum montanum | reverse complement strand
TTAGACTTAGGACATTAGTTATAGTTAGCTTAGTTTCTCAACCCTTTCCTCTCATAGCTTAGAAGATAAACTGAAAAATACCAAAAAAATCACATACCTCAGACTTGCTTAACCATACACCGTGACACTTACAAGCAAGCCTAGGAAGACAACGAATGATTAACCCCAAGTGTTTCTTGTGGTGTTAAGGCATTTAGTCCGCGGAGTTCGACCGGATCACGCGTGCACGCTCGTATTCGTATGGTTGAGTGTAGGGGTACCTCGCCACTCATCAATCAGGTTCATAGATTGCTATAGCAAGTAGCCAAGGAACAAGGGGAGCTACATAAGAGAGAAAGTGCGGAAGACTACAACTAAGATCCTTCCCTTTGAAAAAGGGGAGTGAGATTCTGTGAGGAGGAAGAAGAGTCACCACTCGAAAAGATGGTGAATAGGAAAACCTTGCCACTCCAAAAATTAACAACAAAAGTGTCAGCAAAGGTAGACCAAATGTGGGACATCCTAGATAGTAGGTTCAAAACTGTTCTTAAAATTGTAGAGTCTAGGGAGCGAGGTAGTGACTATGACAAAAAGAAAAAGAGAGAAATGGACAATGAACGTAACAAAGGTAAGGGAAAAATGGCCATCACCTAAGAGGTTCTGGATTTAGACACGGACAATGACGGTGGATGTGAGATATGCCAATATGACCATCCTAAGGGATGTTGCCCAATAATCTCACATCTACAAGAGTCTAGGGTGCATGCACTAAACCCATGACTTAATAAATGGCAAGCACCCCGATAGTTACCTTATCCCCAAGGCAACCCAAGGTAATTCCACCAACCTTCAACGTATTATCCAAGTGGAACTCCACCACAACCTGTTGAGAAACATCAACAGTGGCAATACCCACAGTCATGGGGGATGCCACCACCAAGGCAACAATACCCCTACCAGCAATCAAATCCATATGGCTACTACATGCAGTAGCTAATCTCTCCACGTGACTCTGTTGGTCACATGACATCACAACATCACTACTAAGCTCGGGAGTATTATAGAACTCCTTCTCCTAGGAGAGATAACCCATAGACATACCATCCTCCAAATCCATCTGCAACTCTCACCCCCATGGCTCCATTACCACCCACTCCAGCAATGCACGGAGAACTCCCCACTCAACCGTAGCAATGCAATACCATGAGGGCTATGAATCTTCAATCCGCTGCTAGTTCTAACAACCATATGAAGAGAAGACCTTTCTTCAAAACTAATAGTCCAACCAAGCCCTCACAACCACAAGCAGTTGAACCTCTAAACACCCCTCCATCAAATAAGGCTTCAGAGCTCCCTTCAAACCAAACACCAAGATCAACACATATGGTTATGTTAACACATGTCGTTAGTGACTAGATTAAGGTGGGCCACCTTCCTAGGAAATTCTTTGATCCTGCAAGCCCTCTAATCTATCTCCAAGTCATTGGGAATGAACCATGTAAAGCTCTTCTGGACTCAAGTTCCGGAGTCAACTTAATATCACAAGAGATGTACAAAGCCTCGAACCTGCCTCCATTAAGGAAGAGCAATATTCGCCTAGAGCTGGCTGACTAGTCCATCACTGTTCCCTTGGGACTAGTGGAGGACATCATTACCACTATTTGTGGGTGTTCATAGCCAGCTAATTTCCTAGTAATGCAAGTAAATAATGGTAAAGGGGACTTCCCGATAATAATGGGAAGGGCATGGCTAATTACTATTGAAACATGTCTAGGAATCTGCAATCTTTCCCTGGAAATATCCAAGAAGAACACTTTTGGAAGGATCGAGAAGAAGAAGGTTTCATGCATCTTATATAGTGATATAAGGTGCAATTGAATGTAGAAATCATGGGTTATGCAAAGTTTAGCATTGCCTGCATGCAACCGATGTGCACAAGACATTAATATACAAAAGTGCCTATATGCAACAGCCACATGAGAAGAAGACACCTAGTGCCTCACCAGTAGCAACTCACTAACATGCATGGAACTAACTGAGGGAATAACTTACGCTTACATTGAAAGCATAGATACAGTAGAGCAGATCCGCTGCCAACTTCCAAGACTTAACCTTGAAAAAATCAACTGGGGAAAGTTGGAAATTCCTAAAAAATTTAAGCAAGAGCCCTTATATTTGAAACCATTGCCCACCGGTCTGGAATATATGACCCTCAAAAATGGAAAATCGGTAATCATCAATGCAAAACTTGCTTCCAAACAAAAAGGGAGCCTGCTGAAAGTGATAAATAAGTGGTCAAAAGCCTTTGCCTGGTCATACCTTGAATTAACTAGAATAGATCCTAGGATATGCCAGCATAGGATTTACACTAACCCCTCCATGGAACCTCGAAAACAACCGCAGAGGTGATTGAACCCAAAATTAAAGCAAGTAGTAAAAGAAGAAATAAAACAGCTTCTTAAGGCTAGGTTCATATATCTCATTGTTGAAAGTGAATGGGTCAACCCTCTGGTGAACATGCTAAAAAAGAAAGGAAAATGGAGGGGATGCATAGATTTTAGGCTACTGAACATGGCAACATTTAAGGATCACTTTTCGTTTCCATTCATTGACCAAGTCTTACACACCGTAGTAGCGCATTGCTATTATAGTTTTCTGGATGGCTATAGTGGATACAACCAAATACGGATAGCCCCAGAAGATCAGGCCAAGACAACGTTCACCAATCCTTGGGGGACATTTGCATATAAACAAATGTTGTTTAGCTTCTGCAATGCCTCTTCCACGTTTCAACGTCTAGTTTTGAGCATATTCCAACAGCAGATAGGAAACGGAGTGGAATTCTTTATGGACAATTTCTCCAGTTATGGAACAAGTTTTAATCAAGCCTTGGACCGATTAGAGAAATTGTTGAAAAGATGCGTAGAAACCAACCTAAGGCTTAACTAGTAGAAAAGCCATTTAATGGTCCAAGAAGCAGTAGTACTTAGGCATAAGGTTTCACATTCAGGAATAGAGGTAGACCCAGATAAAGTTACGGTCATCCAAGGAATCACCTGCCAATTGAAAACTGTCAAATACATTCAGTCATTCCTTGGACACACTGGCTACTATAGGAGATTCATTGAGAACTTCTCCAAGATTGCCAAACCATTAGTAGAGCTAACAAAGAAGGACGGACCATTTGAATGGACCAAGGAATGTGAACGAGCATTCCAAACTCTGAAGCAAAAGCTTCTAGAAACTCCCATTCTACAAGCTCCTGACTGATCTAGATTGTTCCATATAATGACTAACGCATCCAATTATGCCTTAGGATCCATACTTACATAGTTAGATGACCAAAAACGTCCTTACTACATCCACTGTGCAAGTAGGAGTATCGCCAGTGCACAACTTAACTACACAACTACAAAAAAAGAATTAATGGCTGTAGTGTTTGCACTTGATAAGTTTAGGCACTATGTGTTAGGTTACAAAGTGTTCATCCATACGGATCATAGTGCAATCTGGTTCCTCATGAACAAGCCAATGGTTAGCCCTCGTATTATATGATGGCTGGTAATCCTACAGGAGTTTGATCTAACAATGATCGATCGAAAGGGCATTGAGAATGTAGTTGCAAATCATTTATCTTAGTTGCGCTAGGATAGTAAAGAGGATGAATATGTAATGTCCAATCATTTTCTTGATGAAGCCCTCTTTGCCGGTGTAGTGAATAACCAACCCACGGAGACGAATTGGTATAGTAGCATTCTCTCCTACCTCCTTACTCAACAAACACCTCAGGAGCTGGACTTTAGGAAAAAACAATAGTTTCTTCATAAAGCCAAGTACTTCATGGACATCAATGTACAACTTTACAAAGTGTGTCCTAATGGCTTAGTTCGATGGTGCATCCCCGAGGTGGAACAACTAAGAGTTCTCCAAGATGCTCATGAGGGCCCTTATGGGGATCACTATGCGGGGAGATGAACGACTATTAAGATCCTTCTTACAGGATCTTACTGGCCAACATTATTCTGAGATGTCCATCAATTTGTCAAATCCTGTGAGCACTGTCAACGTGATGGGGAAATGACTGCTAGAATGGAGGGTCCACAACAGTGGATCTAACCGTTAGAACCCTTCAACATTTGGGGAATAGACTTTATGGGGCCCATTACACCAATGTCCAATGGAAAAGCTTACATTATAGT
This sequence comes from Gnetum montanum, assembly GCA_015680685.1. NCBI lineage: Eukaryota > Viridiplantae > Streptophyta > Gnetopsida > Gnetales > Gnetaceae > Gnetum > Gnetum montanum. The sequence continues at coordinate 33,997 of MNCI01004056.1, read as the reverse complement.
TTTTGTAGACTATTTAACAAAATAAGTGGTACCAGCTACTATTACGGACTGCACATCATCTACAACCGCATGATTTGTGCAACTACAAGTCGTAAATAGGTTTGATGTGCCGTGTGCACTTATTTCGGATAACGGCACACATTTCACATGTGCAACTTTTCAAAATTTAATGCAACGCTTAGGGGTTGAACATAAATTGACTACACCTTATCACCCCCAAGCTAACAAACAAGTTGAGGTCACTAACAGGAAGATCACTAAAATATTGACAAGAACAATTAGCAAGTATAGGCGAGATTGGAGCACTAAACTGAACAATGCTCTTTGGGCATACCACTCCACTTGGAAATTCCCTATAGGCTACTCTCCCTATGAGTTAGTGTACAGAAAGCTTCCCACGCTTCCAATTCAAACCAAGCTCCATACACTATCAATGGCTTATGACCTCCACCTTGATCTTGATCTAGCAAGAAAACAAAGGTTGGAAACTATAAATGTGCTAGACGTAAATCAATTAGCTACCCTATCATCAAATGAGTTGCACAAGGTATATAACAAGAAACCTCATGACTTGAAGATCCAAAAGGTTAAGTATCAACTCGGAGATAAGGTTCTCTACCGGAACCCCACACATGTGCCACAACGCACAAAATTCCAAACACTGTGGGAAGGACCTTACATTATTTATGCAACCTTTCCTTCAGGGGCCATGACCATATACAAACCACAAGAGATTATTTGTCAATTTGCAACAAACCAAATCCTTCCATGAACTTAGAACAGCTAGTGCACATAGTCCTTCTAAGAAGGGATGACCCTGCTCGTTATTTCAGATCTCCTCCTTCCAACATAGCCATGGGGGAGATGGCCATCTCTACTGATCATTTGAGGCCCTCAGTTCCTTTTTAAGTTTTTTTTTTTACACATTTTTGTTTTACACATTTTTGTTTTACAATTTTCTTTAACTTTCTTTTTTTTTTGCAACATCATTTATACTTTTTTATTTCTTTGTGCATTTGTTTGTTTTGTTAGGTTCGTCACCTAATAAGTGCTCCTGATGGTGGTATGAACTGTATTCTATTGATTGCTAATGTTTGGTTTTTACCTTGGAGCTATAATGTTGATACTAAAGTATGGTTCTTTTGATATAGTAGGCAATGAGTCCACATCATCCATGAATTCATAAATTTCTATGGTCTCTCTTGGATTGGAATTGTACAGTCCCTTTCTTAACAATAAAAATATTAACAAACTAGTGACTGGGCATTTCTCAAACTGAGGAAGGACTCAAACACTGAAAAGGGTGTGACTTCAAGGGGATTCAATGCATTTATGCTAGCCATTCTTTTGGGTGCTTGGATGTTTTCTTCTTGAGTTTTCCTTACCATTTTGACATTGCTCCATTATAGGGAAGCTGAGCTAATAAAAATAATAAGTTTTTGCATGGTGTGGTTCTCATGCAAAAAAAAAGAGTGAGAATTCAAAGCACACCCCTTAGACCAAATAATCATCTGGGCTACAAGCACTGGTTATGGAACTAAGCAAACATGTTCCCTCTAACTAAGGCCCTTTCTCGCTTCCTACTTGTCCCTCTCTTGCTTGTTTTGAATGGTGGTGACTCTTTGGTGGAATCATTCCTATTACTTAAAGTGGATAGATTGGCCAAATGTATTAATGCAAAGTCACTGGATGTGGATTGTTTGAGGTTGGATTTCGAATGAGATCTACTAAGTCACATTAACCATTAATACACAAGGGGCTATACACCACCTTGACTTGGGACTCCATTCCATTCTCTTCTTTTCATCATTCTTTCTCCATTTACCACCTCATTGTTGGTTGTATCAGTAGTTTATATTTTGGTTGATACATTATTTTCTTTTTGGTAAATTCTTGTGATTAAGACTTTAACTCTTACTTCCGAATGACATTTCTAGAGCCTACAGACTCTTTGAATGCGCGTTTGTCAGGGCATAACAGGCATGAGCCTACTTTGGGGAGGATCCACTGGCATTCCTATTTGGTGCATCAGTTAACTTCTTTCCCTTAAACATTTCTACAATCAACATTTGTTTTGTTCATTCCCACTTTTAACATCCATTTTATCGACGTTGCCATTGTTTATTTCTCTCCATCTTTCTTTTTCCTTATCTTTTTCCATTCTATCACTACCGAAGGATTACTGTTAGTCATGGGGGTCCTGGTCCAATTTTTTCAATTTTCTCCTAGCCCCTACACCTTGGGTAGTCACCAGTGTTATATCTCTAGAATCTGTATTAGCCACATCACAACTCCACCAATGGACCTTACACCGAGGCAAGGTATCAACTGCATTGTGGTTCATTTATCCTTGCTAATATGAGACTATGTTGTGTGTGTAGATGGCAATCATACAACAATGGACAGCATCTAGAGGAAACACTTAGGATGGACTAGTGCTGGAAAAGTTGTGCAAGGAACAAGATTGATGGCGCGCTTATGGATGGTCAATGAAAAGTGCAATCTTGGCCTCGGTAGCAATAGAATTTTTCTCTTCTCTCTTCTCTCTCAGCTGCCAAATAAGGTTGGATGTCAAATGTACATAGTGTTCAGTCTTGTGGTCATGAACACTAATGTTGCCATGTATTGTAATGTTCATCTGTTCACATGTTACCCCATTCATCACTAGTGTCATTCAAGTCAATAATCCCATACCTTCCCAATATTTTGTAAGGAACTTAAGGATGAGTTTTCATTCAGTCATGGGGGTATCATGAGCTATGATATTGCATACACGATATCGCGTCCTAACTCATCTTCTATAAATAAGAGTCAGTGCCCTTTGTTCCAAGATAGTTAGACTTAGACCCTTAGCCAAACTCTTGCAGTTTTACCATTCCAGAGTTAGAATAATTTCTATGTGCCCGCAGTAGGAGTCTTAAAGTGAACAGATCTTTATTCGAGCAAATTGTACTTGAGGATACATTTGTGTATGCCAATAAAGATGAACTTTATGATAAACTTTGCAGCATACAAATTAAGCTAATTAGTAATTAATTATTGTTGAACGTTTAATGCCTTCCTAGTTAATTAGTCTCTCTCTGAACCTTTGACTCTCTTAGTTAAGTACACTCAGTACAACTGCTTCGAGCATGTGTGTAGCGCTTGGTAACCCAGTAACAACTAGCATTTGGTAATCCCAGTAGCGTTGCACTGGTTCAGGATGTGTACAGAAAGTGGGAACGGATACTAGTGTTAGGAACTATTAGAACTCAATTAATAGTTAATGAAAGTTAGTCACTTAGTTCTCTTTCCCTTTCCCTCATTAGCATAAGAAATCAAAAAGATAAAAGTTATAAAAATCATATACCTCAAGCTTACTTAACCATACAACCGTGACAATACAAGTAAGTTTGGGAGGACAATGATTGATTAACCTTGAGTGTTCCATTAAGGCGTATAAGCACTTAGTCCTTGGAGTTCAACCAAATCGCGCGTGAGACGCTCGTATTCGTATGGTTGAGTGTAGGGGTACCTCGCCACTCATCACTATTCCATAGTAGATATGGGAGATGATCGATATGAATTCCATCATCAATTTGCTTCACACTAGCTATGGAAAAGATGTCATGTTTATTATTGTTGACTTGTTAAGCAAGTTAGCATATTTTATTACTACAAAAACTAAACTAGCATAGAGAATGTTGCATAGTTGTTTATCTCCAAGATTGTTTTCTTGCATGACATTTCTATCAAAATTATCTTGAATCATGATTATATATTCACCTCTCAATTTTGGCAAGCATTCTTGGATAACTTAAGCATTAGGTTGAATTTGAGTTCACCATAATACCTACAAATGAATGGGCAAGATGATAGAATTAACTAGGTTTTGGAGGATATGCTTCGATCTTATGCCTAGAAATTTTTAGACAATTGGGATAGTCTGTTACTACTGGCTAAATTTACCTATAATAACAACTATCAAGCAAGTCTAAATGTAGCATCATAGTAGATCTTATATGATAAACCTTGTAATAATCCCTTTTGTTGGGACGTGATTAAGGATACACAATAAATTAGTTCAAATATAGTTTTATACATGATAGACTAAATTAGGGTGATTTATAAGCAACTCAATACCATTAGGCTAGTTGCATAAATTGTAGAAGAAGACCTCTCAAGTTCATAGTTGGTAACAAAGTATTAATTCATCTCTCTTCAATTGGAAAATAAAGTTTGCATCTCATTAGATCGGGTTTTTAGATGTGCTTTGGTACATAGGAGAGGTGGCATATTGCATGAGTTTGCCTTCATAGCTTTCAAGTATACATAATGTTTTTCATGTATTCACGATCTAGAACAACATTACTAATGATAGCCATGTTATTAATTAGACCAAAGTACAACTTCAAGCCTATGCTTTGTATGTGGAATGTCCTATTAGGATCATGGATCAGATGGAGTGTCAATTGTCCAACAAGGTAATTCTCATAATGAAAGCCTTGTAGAGCCATAAAAATTCTTAAGAATTGACTTAGAAGCTTGAGTTCAATATGTGAACATTCCATTCTAAGATCTTTTATAAGAAAGATTCTTAAGAGGAAGAGGATGCAACAATTTGAGTTTTTTTTATGTTTAGGATTATGACATCCCATCCCTGGATGTCATGGTAAATGTCAAATATATGATATATTAGACATTATACGTATGAAAAAAAACATACCAAATGCAAAATATAAGTGATATTCGACATTATGTATAAATGAAATAATAGGGAAAATGTAGAAAGAGAAAGAAAATAATGCTTTATTGATATGGAATAGCATATTCGGATTGTGCTCTATGAGTGTTCCTTGGGGTTTTCTTCCTTTGGCATCTATCCCTTGGAGGCAATCCAACACTACCACCATGATGAGGCCTATAACCTAGCTAGAAGGCATGGCCAGCCCACTTCCTATCCTACTTCACCTAGCTTCGTGTGACTCTCCTATATCGGCTCTACCACCCTATGACTTTCCTATACCAACTTCACCATTCCATGCTAGCATGACCTCTAACCATGGGTATAAATGCCCTTGGTCAAACCCCCAAAGGTTACCTCAAGAGACACGTCTGTTATTACAACATGCCCTTTTAGGTCTTAATCACATCTACCCTTTCGAGTCTTGTTAACATAACAATAAAACTTGTTATAAAGAGACACCATCTTCATTAGGCAACAACATCATTGGGAATGGGGATGTGACAAGGATAGTACATTTATCTTATGCTTTTGTGTTTGTCATGTTTTCGATCTTATGTCATGCCTTTGAGTTAAGCATATTAGCTAGTTTAGATTTCTAACTTTATGTTTTATTCTCATGTACATTTAATTTGACTTTATGTTTTATTAATTATATTTTTAGCCAGTGTACACTAACTTGGTTGATGATTTTGGTAGGCATTTCCGTGGAAGCTATTGTAACACCTTTATTAATTATCTATAAAATCTTATAAATAACTACTAGAAATGCTATAGAATCCCAAAGATCTGGATTTAACCTTGTTTTACTAATTCAAACAATAGTTTTAAAATAAATAAAAATCATTCCTTAGAAACATAAATATAGCAAAGAAATATAATATAGCAAATTTTTTATTCATAGCATAAATAATTAAATAAAATTAATTTCAATAAAACTAAAAATTAGTGTAGCAAAAAGAACATAAATGTTAAAAAATATCACTAGTTATATCATAAAATAGTATGCAAAATAATGATTTCAACTATACTTGTTTTGCCTCAATCAAACCTCTAGAAATAAAGATATTTACGATTGAAATTTACCAAATTAAATAATAATGAATAAAATATTACTATATAATAAAATAATATTAATTTTCCCATAACATATAGTGTATGAAAAATGAAAATTTTTCTTTACAATGTCACAATCCAAATGGCATAGACAACAATTTCAAATCTATCATACTTTATTATTTATTCAAAAAACATATGTACATGATTTAAATATCAAAAAAGTGTATTAGGTTTTTATTTTAAAAAATACAACATTTATTTTCCAAGTTTAGAGGATCCATATTATCTAGAATTGATCCATATTTCATCCTATGTTTCTCTTCTAACAATTCCTTGGCTACTTTGGGCTATCTCCATCATAATGCAAGAAGAGTCATAACCCCTCAAGTGAGAAAGGTTATTTTATTTCCCTATTCATGAAGCATATAAGTTATAAGCCAAAAGTCTCATAATACAAGCTAAAAAAGATATCTTGTTAAATATTCAAAATCCAAATATTTTATATTTTATCTAGGAGTCTACAAAAGATAGTTCTTGTTTACCTTCATTGCAAAAGGAATACACAAACATGTCTTGGAATAACCTCATTACTAACATCAAATTATCCTATTAATTATTTAATATCCAAACATGTCCCAAATTATTCAAAAATAATCCAAAATATATATATTTTATCTATATATCTCCAAAGGATAGGTCTTGGTTACTCTCATTGTCAAAAAAATACATTGATAGGTCTTAGAATAAACTTATTAGTAACATCATATTATCCTTGTGATGTTATGGTTGGGTGTTGCCGATAGCCTCACTACTAACATCCTTAATGGCCAAGGCATACATATCATCAAAAGAATAGTGCCATGCTCTTGGCTAGCTCCTTAGTTTTACATGAAGTTGGAATAAAAATCCATGGTAAGAAATCCATCCAAACCCTTATTCTTGTGGGGTGGATTCCACTAAGGAACACTTTACTTTACTACTACATGTAGATACTGGCATCTCAAAGATCCATAGCTTCCATCAAAAATAACCAAGAAACCATAATGGCAAAAATTCCACAAATTTTTTTGCAAAATCCTATCTATATCAAGAGCTAATCCAAAATGATCATAAAATATCCAAGAAGTAAGTTGGGAAAAGTTTCTACATATACTAGAAATACATCTTGATCTAGAAAAAATTAAAATATCAATTTTCATATAAAAGCAAGTCCAAACTAATAAAAATTAGTAAAGTCTCAGCATATTAATTAGAATCTTAAAAGAATAGTAAAAAAACTATGAAACAGAGAGATCATATAAAATCCATAACAAAGTAGGCCATCTACATGAAAAGAAAAATAAAATAAACTTCCTTACAGTGTTGGCAAGGCTTTCAAAATCTTTTTATTGTTTTTCTTTCCCACCAAAATTAGATTTCACTTCACTTTAAATCAACATGCTAGAAATCCTCCATGAATCAAAATAAGATGTACTAAAGGTCATAATTTATTTATAAGTGAAAGAATAACATGTAGTGTGATATGTTGGCTTGATACATATTCAAAAACGGAAGAAACAAGCTTAGAATGAAAGAGTCCAGGCTAAAGTTGGCTTCAAAATGAAGAATAAAGTATAGAAAATGGTTTCTGTTCCTAAAAATAGGATAGCTGAGAAAATAGAAGAGAAAAGACAATAAACCAAAGATGATTCTCCTAACTTGCATAAGTTATAATCTTATTTATATACTTTACATAACTACCTTTCCTTTATTACATGCACGTCACTTTATTTTTTAATTTGATTTTTAGTTTATTATTATTTTTAAATATTTACATTTTCATAAGTCTATTTCCCATTTTTCTCTCTGAACTAATACCCTTCACATTAAAATACACATACGAAGTACATATGGACTCCAAATCAAATTCTTTTAAAACTTACAAAATCTTTATCAAGTACACTACATGTCCATATGTCATAATCATATCTAGTCATCACTTATCATAGTCACACAATTCAAATGCTAAAACTTTTAAAGGATTTCTAGAAAACTTAAAATGCGATATCTCAAACACTATAACTCCAACTTTAGTAAACCAAGGGTCAAAACCAATATTTTCAAACATCTCACACAACTAATTAAGATCAAATCTTAGGTATAAGCTCATCCTAAGGTACTTCTTTAAAAAAATTAATTTATGCAATATTTAATTATAGTTAATAATGAACATTGAAACCTAATTTAATGATAAAAAGTAAAAGGGATATGATCTACGCAGGGTTAGAGTCCAAAATTGCTTCATGAATAAAGTATTACATAATCACATGTGCATAATGAGAATAAAAGAGACATAACTACATGTGCATAATTGAATGTGCGTAAACAATGAAATATACATTGCAAAAAGAAAATATTAAAAGGGTAATTGGATTTCAACATTTAATTATAAAAAATGTAGAAGATTTATGACTGAGCTTAGATAGTAGTAAAACAAAGAATACAAAACTTTAATAAATTACCCTACTAAGAACATAGCATTTAATTATATAGGAAACTAACATCAATAATAATAATAATATAATCCTACAATTTAGCTAAGAAAATTATAGTTGACCTATTGAAATGCATCTAATAGCATTAAAGAATTAAATGTATGCATTAAGTTAAATAATTAAACCTGTGCAAAGTTTTAGGTTGTGATAGCTATGGTATGAGCATGTGAATACATGAATAGGTTTTTGTGTGAGCATGATATTCTTTTTATTGAATAATTTATTTATAATATGTTCTATTTTAATTTAAGAGTTTTTAATATTGCTTTTTGGTTTGTGAGAGGTCTATGTCAATTAGGAGGGGCCCTATAGTAGTTTTCTTTATTTTGAGTTTTATCTTTGGAAATATGGTTAGGATTGCTATGTTTAAGTTTTTGGTAGATTTTCATTTAAAAAGCCTATTACTTCATTCTTCTGAGTACTTTGGCATCCATTTTCTTAAACATGGAAGCATTACCAGGTTGAAGGCTTGTAACAATGTTGTGAAGCTTTATTGGTTTGTGTGCTTGATTGTGCAAGAGCATTTGGCTGTGTTTGTACGTTACTTCATGGATTATGATTCTATGTTCTAGGTAAGTTATCTTGACATTTTCTTATGTATATTTTGATTCTTAAGTTTTGTGCATTATTGGTGTAGTTAGGTTTTGTTTAATTCTTTTTAGATTTGTATACAATTATGATTCTCTTTGAGTCTTACTTTGAACCTATAGACTTGCCTAATTTTTATAATTAATTTACTTGTTTCTCTCTATGTAATTTTACCAATTTCAAAAAATTGAGGATTTTGTAAGAACCTGAGTAACAACTATTTTGGTCTTTGGTAGTGTGTATTAGTCTTAAATCCTTGTGTTATTTTGTTCATCCTATCATAGATCCAATTGGGTTTCCATAATTTTGCTAAATTCAAGGTCACTATTGTTTTTGCCTAGTGGAAGGATCTAGGCCTTGTAACATTAGGTCATGGGTACATAAAGTAAGGTACATCCAAATATAAAGTAAAGTACTAAAAGAAAATATTAAACTATTCTAAGTGCTACAATGGATGTAGGAAATCTCAATTTTATTATCGATCATGCCAATGTGTCCAAGTACATGAGCATTTAAATAAAACTACATACAATCTCATATATCCACACTACAGGCACTTAGAGGAAAATATTCTAACTCTAGAAGGAAGAAACTATAATAATTTGGCTAACTCTATAAACTAAAAGATGCCATAAATGCATGGGGTGTATGCATATATATAGGCAATGACTACATCATGATTGATGTATCTACATCAATGCATCCTATCATGCATCAATGGGGATACGTTAACGGGGCTATGTTGATAGGCATGTGTCAATGTAGCCTATCTTATTGACATTTCATCATACCCCCATGATTGATTGAAAAGTCATCCTTGAGGGAACAAAAGTATGATTAAGTTTCTTACAAAATTTGGGGAAGTATGAAATTTATTAATAGCAAGACTAACTAATTGACTCTAAATAACTTTGAGTGCTAGATTGTACATTTTTAAAAAAATGAATTCCCATTACAACAAAATTGGACACTTTATAAAATTTTAGCAAGTACCTGTAAAATAGCTAAAGAAGTGATAAATTCTTAGACATTTCCTAGAGATGGAGGCTCCTATGACTTTGATGATCCTTCATCCTATCCCAGTGCTACTAGAGGCTAAGGTTGACATGTTACTGCTAGAAGTTTGAAAGAATCTAGTAATGCTTTCATCTTCTCTTCCTTACTTTGTGGATCATAGACGGTCCATGCAGCTTTGTCAATGTGGGCCAATGCAAGAATATCCCATGCACATAACATTGACTGAAATAATTACTTTATGTTATTAAACCAAGGTACAAAGGTTTTACGTTCTATGTCAAATGTCTTTACAAGATTTTGCAGTTCTTGAGAGTCATTCATATATCTTTCTAGGTTCTTAGTTATAGACCATTGATCAATGAATCTGCTTCTAAGAAGTTCAAGCTTAATGTTGGCTGCCTAAAAATTTTGTTTGGTCTCTTTATGGCACTTGAATTTCATCTCCTATAGAAGGTAGGAATTGATAACCTACTTCTCCAGCTTGATCCTTGACCTCCTCACTATTAGCATCACCAAATTTGCATAATGGACGTTGGCAAGCTCCATGTGTTTTATCATCTCTTCAATTTTCAACTCCTTTAGGTGAATCTCCATCTTGTTATATGCATTTAATCCATAAAAGATTGGTTTTCATAAATCACCTCGATGTTTGAGTTGCTAATGAAACTCATTCATCTTTGTCTTCATCAATTGGATCTCCTTTTCATTAACCTCCTTAAGTAGTCCAACCTAGTCCTTGTAGTGATTTTTCACTTGTTATAACTTTAGGGCCTCATTCTTCTAAGTGGCTACTTTGACTGTGATATTTTGATGAAGAGCTCAGACTTCTTCCATTGAGAGATTTTGATTTTTCAACACCAACCTCCTTAAATTAAAGTTAACCTAAGCCAACTACTGCCATTGTTGGCATATGAACTTGACCATATGGTCCTTTTGTTACTTAGCATTTTGTAGGCAGTGGTTATCCTTAGTAAGGATCTAGTTTTCTTTGCAAACTCATAACAAGAACTTGTCAGTGTTATTGGCCATGACTTATGATAATGAAGCTTCAAAGATTGTGATCTTCTTTGCATTCTCAACCTCTTGAAGCTTTTTTTTGTGAAGCTTCTGGAAAGCTTTGTCTCTTGTAAGCTCAGGCTTGAGAATGGTAGGCTCACATAGATGGGCTTCCAAGTTAGCAACTTCAGTGGCCAACCACCAATTCATTGTGGTTCCCTCCTCTAGTTATGCATTGATAATCAACAACTTACCCCTTTTCTTGAGTAGTAGCAACTAGTTTGTGGTTATTTTATCCAAAAGATCAAAGATCTTTAAAAGTGATTGCCCAACTTCAACAATTCTCATCAACACCTTCTCATGTTGGGTAGCACTCATCTAACCACTCCCTACTCCTACAGATGTATGGATGTCCACCATGGTAACAATGCTAGGTACAGCCATTGCTAGAGCATTTAGGGCTTCAGGCATCCTATCAACCATCACCTCCACTACTATCTCTTGATCCTTGTATGATATAACCATGATGATTACCCCCTTACCTTCCTCCAATATGATAGAAAAGGCTACATCATTCCTTAAAATCTCAAGAAATGTTTATCTAGGAATGGACACTATGACTTTCATGGAGCTTAGATTGGGCATGGAAATTGTCTATATCTTTTGTGCAAAGAAGTGTGGGCCTATTTTACTATCCAGCTAGTTGATGGTCCTTGTGACCTTATTGGGATGGCTCATGGCTGGATGGTAAATAGAGGAATCCCACCACCTACAAAGCCTTACTATTGTTGCAACTACTACTCCTGAAGTTTCTTTGTTGTTTTGATAACTGTAAGTGCCTTTGATATAGTCTATAGGATTACAAGTGGTGGTGGTGGTGGTGGCTTCAATTCCCATAGCTTTGCTACCACCTTATCCTTCATCATTTTCTATCATGAGGTATTTGAAGCATGATGAACCACATCATTAGAATAGCAAGCTATTCCTTCCCCTTTTCATGACTTGTGGATAAGACATGGAAAGGGGAGTATCTTCCTTTCCTTCTCATTTTTGTTAAAACATTCTAAAAACTCCAGGAAAATGAGTTGGAGAAGGTTGACTAGGAACTTCCTGCTTAGAGCATCACATGCTTGGGCAAAGAAAGCCATAACATTACTAGGCCTCACCATTTGATATAAGTGATAAGCCATAATTTTAAAGTATGCTCTCTCTACCTTTGTGAGAACACCATACTCCTTGTGATCCATCCTACATCGCTAAACCCATTCCTTTTTAGCTTCTATGTCTGGTTGCATTGAGATCTTAGCAAGTTTGGCCCTAGTGTTTAGCAATCCAAGGGTCTCTATAATGGTCTCAACCAAGTAGGATATGGTTTATCTTTGATTTTTATTGATGCATCTCCTTTTTGATTGTTCCAAAAGAGATAGGTCTCCCTCATATACCATTCTCCACTGTTGAAGAGAATGGGCCACATGGGGACCTTTATAGTTGTGTGCAAACCTTCTCTAGTGGTAGCTCTAAGAAGAATCCAAAGTTCAACTTTTAAAGGATATAACTTTGGACCTTCTTGGTTCTAATCTTCTCTAAATAGGCATTCGTGAGGGTGACCTCCAAGCTAGGCCTTAGCCTCAAAACCTAGTCCTAGTTAGACTGGCCAATTTCTGTGATGGAAATCTATCAAAAAAATTCCACTTTAGGCTCCTTTAAAAGGGATCTTGTAGCACAATTCACCTCGACTACTTGTTCCTAAGCTTGTTGTAATTGTTGTTATTATGGGCCCCTTCTTCCCCTAGGTCACTTTGCCCTAGATTGCAAAGGACCTTCTGCTTATGATCATTTAGATGTCATCTACAATCATAACATAACCCATGATTAGCCCTTAAGTTCATGACCATTATTCTTTAAATACCTTTCTTGGTTAGATATGGTTATGTTAATTTCTTGGGTGTTGAAAGTTACTCATTTCGATGCTCTTTAGGATTGCAAGCTACATGTATTAATTTAGTATAACTTTATTCTTGGCTATAAGAGTTTGTGTGGTGGTCTTAACCCTTCATGATGATTAATTTCAATATTACTTTAAGGGGTTAACCATAGGAAGTTAGAAAACTTTTGAAACATTTTCTACCAAAAACCAAAGATTTGTGTCCCCCACAATGTAGAAATTACCTCTTAAGCATAAGAATCAAAAAATGGATGCAAACAAGTTAGCAGCTTGAGAGTTATAACACTTGGAAGGTTCTTGGGCTCTAGAAAATGACAAAAACTCCTCTTGATATTTGGAAAGATGATGAAAAATGAGCTAAATGTTGCATTTATTTATAGTATTTTTGTGCTGCATCAGTGAGGCTATGTCGACACATCCAACTACATTAACACAGCCATACTTAGCAAAGTTCCACTTTATAAAATGGAGAAATTCTAAACAAATTTAAAGGCAAAAAAAGAGTTCAATGGAAGCAAAAAAGAGACAAAATGATCATAACAACATAGAAGAGGGCTATGTTTGCTTAGGAGAAGAGATTTGAGAAGATTTGGATGAACTTAAGATTTCAAAATAAAGAAAAACTAGATGTTTGAATGCAAGTTGATGCAATTGATTATGCAAACAACCAATGAATAGGAATTTCAACTTGAGGTAGACCAAAAAAAAATGCAAGTGGATCCTTCCCAAAGAAGGCTTATGCCACTGATGCCTTGCATGCCCTCATCACAAGAAGTTCATAGCCACTTAGGATAATTAATGAGCATTTCAAGTTAAAACCAATATCCCAATTGATAAATCATCAAAGGATTATGTGATCTTGATAACAAATGTATCAATTGACCATGATATGAGGTAGTGGGGTGATATTTTATGAATTAAGAATGATGGTAGAGAGAGAATGGTGGGTAGGTGATCTACATCTAGGTCACATGAGATCCTTGTGAAATCTATGATTAAGATATCTTATGCCATCCCATTCTGAATTGAGACCAAGTTTATTCCACTTTTAGTGACTTCGCATTGAAATATCCTTTCCCTTTGGCCATCAAGAGTTCATGATAATTCCCAAAGAACAATCACCACTCTAAGAGAAGAAGAAATGAAATGAGGGCCTTAGTTATAGGGATGCCTTTAGATGTGAATAACATATCTTTCTCGCCCCATAACCAATGCTTGTAGCCCATTATTGTGTTTAAGGGGTGTGCATTGAATTCCTGTTAGTGTGTTTTTTTCATGGGAACCACATCATACAAACACATACTTCATGTTTCTTGGTCAATGATAAGCGTGGTGATATACCAATGGAGAAAAATTATAAAACTCTAGAAAGAAGTTGGGAAGAGGATATGACAAGTTCCCTTGAGGTCACATCCTTTTTCAAGATTTCTTAGTTATGAGTGGCAAGGTACCCCTATGCCCAACAATACGAATCATAAGCGCTCATGCATGAATCTAGCCTTAAGGTCAATCGTTGTCTTCCCAATTATACTTGTGACATTAGTTGGTATGGTTAAGTGTAACTAAGGCATTCAATTTTTATCATTTTTTATATTTTATAGTTGGGTGCTTGAAATGTAGATAAAAAGGGATTTAATTAGCTAATCTAAATTAACTAATTAACTAATCTTTTAACTAATCCTAACATAAGTATCCATTCCTAGTTTCCATACATGTCCTAAACCCACGTATCCACTATTGGGTGATCAAATGCTACGCTACTAGGTGTACCAAGGGATAATGCTGTTGGGATTACCAAGTGAATATGTGTTACACTCAAAGTGGTTGTACTTATGTGTGTAATCTATCCAGCTTAATTACTTATCTAACATAGTAACTGAAAAATAATTGATAATTAATTGAAAGCATTTAATAAATAATTGAAAATAGTAAATGCATAAATAAAATATTTAATCTATCCAAAGTGCTGCAAGGTTTATTAGAAAGCTCATCTTTATTGTCGCACACACTATCATGCTTAAGTACAACAATGCTCAAATAAAGATCCGTACACTCAATGACTCCTATTGTGAGCACTTGGGGAAAAAATTATAGCTTTTGAATGGAAAAAATGTGAGAGCTTTGCTACTACTAAAATCTAGATTGCCATAAATGTGGCTAGTAGGCATGTATTTATAGGCAATGCACAGACACTATGTCGATGGGGCCTCATCAATGCAAGGTGAGATGCGTTAATGCAGCCAACCAATGATGACTCGTCATACCCTCGCGATTGAATGAAAACTCATCCTTGAGTTCTTTTACAAAATTGGGAAGGTATGGGATTATTGATTGACTTTTCTTCAAAAAAACAAATTGACTAACTTTGATAAAAAATGGAGTGCTCAGGTGTACAGATTAACACATTACAAAAATTATGCTGTTCAAGACACAAAATTGAACACCATGACATAATTCTTCAAAAATTGAACAACACGTTCCTTGATGGTGTGCAGCTTATTGGAGAAGATCAAACAATCCCAAGTGGTGGTGGTTCTTTAGGCTCTAAGGAACCTTCACCAGCTTCATGCACTAGTGGTGGTTAAGGTAGTTGCAACTATCCTGCTACTACTACAAAAATTTTGTGTAGATAGCATGACGGGTGTAGCAAGTCAAAATCTGCAAAAATTTCACTAAGTGTTCATGCTACACTCTATCACACTGTGCAGCATAGACAACTTGACATATGGAAAATGCCTCCAAAAGCCTCCAGAAGCTCCCAGAACTTGGCATCAACCTTTATTTCAGCTCTGACATCCCTCCAACAACAAAGATTAGAAGTTTTCCTTGCTTTTCCACCCCCCATTGATCCTAAAAATTGTCCCTATGCTTAACCCTACTCGAAAGAGGGGGAAGACATAGTCCTGGAGCATAGACTCTAAGTTGCATTTGTTTTGACATTATTTGTAGGTACATGGTGGTCTCTCAGACTCTAGCACATGTAATCTAGGCAGTGTGGTCACAGTTTTGTAGTTTCTGAGTTCCCATTTGATGGGACGCGATATCGAGGCCGTTGCGATATCACATCCCTCGCAATATCGCGTACGCGATATAGCATCGTCCCCCATGATATCATGTACGCGATATTGCGGTGCGTCGTCATATCTATAAATAAGAGGTGGCTCTCCCTTGTTTCATCATCCTAGGCTAGACAGTAGGGAAAGTTTGGTAGATTGATCACTCCAAAGATAGAATATTTTCCATGTGCCCGCAGTAGGAGTCCTAAAGTAAACGGATCTTTATTCGAACAAACATTGTACCTAAATACAAGTTTGTGTATGGTAATAAAGATGAGCTTCTTGGATAAACCTTGCAGTGCATGGAATAGGCTAATTAGGATTTTATTTATTGTTATTTATTATTTATTATTTAAATGCTTTATTAGGAATTAAATATTTCTCAACCCTTCTCTCCTAGTTAAGTGCCTCAGTATGACCGCTTCGAGCACGTGTGTTACGCGTGGTGATCCCAGCAACGACTAGCGTTTGGTAACCATAGTTGCATTGGTTCAGGGTGTATACGGTAAGTGGGAACAAATGCTAAAGCTAGGTTGATTTAGACTTAGTTAGTTAGTTAGAGTTAGTAATTAGTCTCTTCAACCCTTCACCTCACTAGCATAGGAGATAAAACCGAAAAAGATATAAAAATCATATACCTCAGACTTACTTAACCATACATCGTGACAAGTAAAAGTAAGTCTGGGAAGGCAACGAATAATTAACCTTAAGTGTTCCATGAGGTGTGTAGGCACTTAGTCTATGGAGTTTAATCGGATCATGCGTGTTACGCTCGTATTCGTATGGTTGAGTGTAGGGGTACCTCGCCACTCATCATTGGTGCCGTTGTCGGGGATTAAGTGTTTGTGCGCTAAGTAGAACAAAAGAGATCATTCACATCATTGAGAGCTTAAACAGACCCTTAGGGTTAATTAAACGAAAAATTTTATAACGGTTAAATAGCACACCAAATAAGACACAATGTCTTTTTTTTCTTCTCATAAGAGCAATTCACCACCTAGGGATCATACAAAGAACAGTCGGCAATCAAAAACACATAACCTAGATTTGCCAATTCCTCAACAATATAGGATGGAATATACTCATCTTGATGAGTATATTTCCAATTTTACTTTTATCTTCTATCAAGATGAATAGATGCACTGGAGAGACTTGCAACGTAACATAGTGTTAACTCCAGATCGTGCAGTTCCCAACATGCTCCTCTGTGCTTTGGCACAGATTGACATGACACAGCTCTATGCTGAATACGTTGTAGTAGATTTTGATTCAAGGGATTACCATCCCATAGCTTTACAATGTATGAGGGACTCAAGGTAGGAGAGCCAACATACATTGTTGAAGGACAAAGAGGTCCCGCACGTCCTAAGTGAAATGGGAGATGGTGAACCACTTATAACTGGTTCTCTATCAAAAGATGTTCCTCCTCCTAACGATAGTGAGGAGGTGGGGTATCAAAACCTACGATCCACGATACAAAACCCTAGTTCTGATTCCCATGAACACCAATTGTTCACTGAGGGGACAACAACATATCACAAGCATGGGAACTTAGATCGTCATCACGATCGGGGCCGCAGTAGCCGAAGAGAAGGTAGGAAACATCGTCATGGCAATGGTTCTCCTTCTTTTTCCCCTTCTTCACATCATTCACCCTCTCCTTCCACATCTGGGTGCAACCATCATGAGCATAACGGTGAGGATAGAGATAGGCACAATGAGAGACCTCTACAAGAGAGTCAAGAGAGAGGACAAGAGCATAAACGAAGGGAAAGTAGGGAACAACGTAGACATCACAGACGTCATGAAAGAGATGATCATGACGAACCCCTACTTGCCACCTAAAGTATGCTTGATATAACAGAGGTAGTGAGAATACCAACAAGGCATTTAAAAGATAGTTGGATCAAGCACTTAAACATGAACAATATCCCACGCTTCGAAGGGGGATACAACGCAGATCTGCAAAATCATTTACAGGCATTCCATGATGCCTGCACCTTGTGGTAGAAACTTAAGTTGTTTCCTAGGACACTCATCAAGGAAGCAGAGAGTTGGTATCGGTCCTTAGAATTGGAAACCATTAGGAGGTGGAGTACAATGTTAGAACTCTTCAACGATAAGTATCAAATGTACTCCAGAGTGTCTAATTTGCGTAAGCAGATCCAAAGATGGAACCAAGGTAATCATGAACCCTTGGATGCTATCATGGGCCGCTACTATGCATTGTTACATCATTGCCCGGGCCATGGTTACGCACAACTGGACCAACTTCCCCACATCGTAGATGGGCTAAGGCACGAGACTAGAAGAACCCTTGGGACTTATGCCCAAGGGAGACTATCAGAACTTAGAGCCCATGAAATACATCGCTTGTTGGAGCAAGTAGCCAAAGAAGAAGGTGAGATAGGAAAAAGAGAGAGTACGGAAGAATACAACCGTGATCCCTCTCTTCAAAAGAAGGGAGTGAAATTTTGCGATGAAGAGGATGAGTCACCACTCAAAGAGTTGGTGAATAGAAAAACCTTGCCAATTCAAAAGCTAACAATAGAAGTATAGGCTAAGGTGGATCAATTGTGGGATTCCTTAGACTCTAGACTTGAAACTATCTTGAAAATCGTTGAAGAGTCTAAGGAGGAACAAAGTAGTAACAAAGATAAGAAAAAGAGGCGAGATTCAGGCCCTGCACATAACAAGGGTAAGGGAAAAATTACTATCTCCGATGAGGTTATGAACTCAGACACAGACGATGACGATGGATGTGAGATCTCCCAATATGACCATCCTAAGGGATGTTGTCCAATCATCTCACATCTACAAGAGTCTAGGGTGTATGCACTCAACCCAAGACTCAACAGACGGCAGACACCCCAAAGGTTACCTTATCCCCAAGGTAACCCAAGGCAGTTGCACCAACTGTTGACGTACTATCCAAGTGGAACTCCACCACAACCCATCGGACAACATCAGTAGTGGCAATACCCACAGTCATGGGGGATGCCACCGCCGAAACAACAGTACCCTTACCGGTAGCTAGACCCATATGGATATTATGTGCAGCAGCCACTTTCTCTAAGTGACTCTATGGATCACACAACTCCCCAATGTCACTACCAAGTTTGGGAGTACTTTAGGAGGACTCCTCCTCCGGGAGGCACCCCACATACCTACCATCCTCCTAATCTATCCGCACCTCTTCCACTGGTAGTTTCCATAACACCTCCTACTCCAACAATGCAAGGGGAACTCCCCACTCAACCGTAACAACGAAATTCTATGAGAGCTATAAACATTCAACCCGCTGCTAGTTCTGACAACCGTAAAAAGAGAATACCTTTCTTTAGAACCAAAATCCCAGACAAGCTCTCACAACAACAAGCGATTGAGTCTGTGATCGCTCCGGAGCACCCTTCAGTCCAACAATAGAGATGTATGTATACAGTTATGTTAACACATACCGTAACCGACTGATCAAGGTAGGCCACCTTCCCAGGAAACTCTCTGATCCTAGAAGTCCTTTAATCTATCTACAAATCATCGGGAATGAACCACATAAGGCTCTTCTAGACTCAAGTTCCAGAGTCAACCTAATTTCACGAGAGATGTATCAAGCCTGGAACCTACCCCAACTTAAGAAGAGCAACATCCAACTTAAGCTGGCTGACCAATCCATCACCATTCCCTTGGGATTGGTGAAAAACATTGTTACCACTGTGTGTGGTTGTTCTTACCTAGCTAACTTCCTGGTGATAGAAGTTAACAACAACGAAGGGGACTTCCCAATTATAATGGGAAGGCCATGGCTAAGTACGATAGATGCGTACCTAAGGATCCACGATCTTTCCTTGGAGATCTCTAAGGTAAAGATCAAGAAGAGGAAAGTTCCATGCATCACATACAGTGATTCATTAGGTGATGACATGGAGGAAATGCCTCCATGCAACAGGTGTGCCCCTGATACTTTGAAATAAATATGCCTGTATGTAGCAACCACACAACAAGTAGTAGATACCCTGTGGTTGACAGCTAGTCAAAAGAGCAACCAACAAATATGCATGGAATGAACTAAGGAAACAACCCATGCCAATAACGAAGGCATAGATACATTGGAATATGAGAGTTGCCAACTGCCACCCCTTAATCTAAGAACATCAGTTGGGAGAAGTTGGGCACTTCTATGAAATTCAAACAAATGCTCATCATTTTGGATCTCTCCCTTTCCATTCAATCATGGGGGAGATGGCCACCTATGCTAATCATTTGGGGCCCTAATTTCTTTTTAGTTTTTGTTTTACACGTTTTTGTTTTCCACGTTTTTGTTTTACACATTTTTGTTTTACACATTTTTGTTTTACATGTTTTTGTCTTACACATTTTTGTTTTACAAATTTCTTTAACTTTTCTTCTTTTTGTTTTATTGTTATACTTTTCCATTTTGTGTGTGTGTGTGTGTGTGTGTGTGTGTGTGTGTGATCCACCTTGTAAGTTTGTCACCAATAAGTGTTCTTCATGATGGTATGAACTATTTTCATGTTGACTGCTAATGTTTGGTTTTTACCTTTAAGTTACGATGTTGATACTAAGGTATGTTCTTTTGATATGGCAGGCAATGAGTCCACTTCATCCATTCATCCACAAGTTCTATGGTCTCTCTTGGCTTGGACATGTACAGTCCCTTTCTTAATAAGAACTCTAATGAATCGGTGACTGGGTACTTCTCAAACTAAGGAAGGACTCAAGGCTTGAAAAGGGAGTGACTTCAAGGAAACTTCATGCATTTGTGTTGTCCATTCTCTTGGATGCTTGGATGTTTTCTTCTTAAGTTTTCTTACCATTTCGAAGTCACCCAATCATCGGGAAGCTAAGTCAATAAACATAAGAAGTCTTTGCATGGTGTGGTTCTCATGCATAAAAACACAAAACACAAAACACAAAAACACAAAAAAAAGAGAGCGAGAATTCAAAGCACATCCCTTAGACAAAATAATCCCTTGGGCTATAAGCACTAGTTATGGAACTCAAAATAAAAATGTTCCCTCTAACTAAGGCCCTTCTCGCTTCCCATTCTCTCCTCATTTGTTTCGTCGGAATGGTGGTGAGTCTTGGGTGAAGGCATTCTTGTTACTTCAAGGGGATGGTTTGGCCGAATGTATTAATGCGAAGTCACTGGACGTGGTTGGTTTGAGGTTGGAGTTGGAATGCGATTTGCCAAGTCACATTAATCATGACATCCACAAGGGGCTGTACACCACCTTGTTCTTGGCATTCCATTCCATTCTCTTCTCTCCATCCTTCTCTCCATTGTTTACCTCATTCCCAATTGTATCATTAGTGTATATTTTGGTTGACACATTGTTTTCTTTTTGGTAAATTCTCATGGTTAAGACTTTAACTCTTGTTCCAAATGACATTCCCAGAGCCTACGGACTCTTTGAATGTGGGTTTGTCAGGGCATTAAGGGCATGAGCTTGCTTTGGGGAGGACCCATTGACATTCCTATTTGGTGCACCAGTTAACTTCTTTTCCCTAACATTTTTGTAATCTATTTTATTTTGTTCATTTCCATCTTGACATCCATTTCATCGATGTCATAGTTGTCCCTTTTTATCTATCTTTCTTATTCCTTTTATTTCTCCATTCTAACGCTACCGAAGGTTTGCGATTAGTCATGGGGGTACGGGGCCTGATTTTTTCAATTTTCTCCTAGCCTCGATTTTTTTTTGATTTTTCCATAACCCCCACACCTTTAGTAGTCATCATTAATATATCTCCAGATCTGTATCAGCCATACCACAACCTAGCCAATGGACTTACACTGAAGCAAGGTATTAATTACATGATGATTCAATTACCCTTGCTAATATAAGACTGTGTTGTGTGTGTAGATGATGATCATGCAACAATGGATTGGATCTGGAGAGAACACTTGGAATGGAGCGATGCTCAAACAATTATGCAAGGAGCAAGATCGATGGTGTGCATACGGATGGACAACGAAAGACGCGATCTTGGCATTGGAAGCAGCAAAACTTCTTTCTCTCTTTCTTTCTCAAGCTGCCAAATGAGGCCTGATGTCAATGTAATAAGGTGTTCACCCTTGTTGTCATGAACACCAGTTTTGTTGTGTCTTGTAATGATGATCCATTCACATGTCATCCCATTAGTTCCATGGAGTCAATAATCCCATACCTTCCTGATATTATTGTAAAGAACTCAAGGACGAGTTTTCATTTAGTCATGGGGGTATAATGGGACGTGATATCGCATGGGCAGCAATATCGTGTATGCAATATTGTGACCATCATGATATCGCATCCCTCGTGATATCGTGTACGCAATATCATGGTGCACTGTCATATCTATAAATAAGAGGTGGCTCTCCCTTGTTTCATCATCCTAGGTTAGACAGTAGGGAAATTCTAGTAGATTGATCACTCCAGAGATAGAATATTTTCCACGTGCCTACAGTAGGAGTCCTAAAGTGAACGGATCTTTATTCGAGCAAACATTATACTTGAATACAAGTTTGTGTACGGTAATAAAGACGAGCTTCTTGGATAAACCTTGCAGTGCATGGAATAGGCTAATTAGGATTTTATTTATTGTTATTTATTATTCGTTATTTAAATGCTTTATTAGGAATTAAATATTTCTCAACACTTCTCTCCTAGTTAAGTGCCTCACTATGACTGCTTCGAGCACGTGCGTTACGCATGGTGATCCCAGCAACGACTAGCGTTTGGTAACCACGGTTGCATTGGTTCAAGGTGTGTACGGTAAGTGGGAACGGATGCTAACGCTAGGTTAATTTAGACTTAGTTAGTTAGTTATAGTTAGTAATTAGTCTATTCAACCCTTCACCTCACTAGCATAGGAGATAAAATCGAAAAAGATATAAAAATCATATACCTTAGACTTACTTAACCATACACTGTGACAAATACAAGTAAGTCTAGGAAGACAACGAATAATTAACCTTAAGTGTTCCATGAGGCGTGTAGGCACTTAGTCTACGGAGTTCGACAGGATCGCGCATGTTACACTCGTATTCGTATGGTTGAGTGTAGGGGTACCTTGCCACTCATCACCATTCCTATCCTACAAAGCGTAACACTTTGAGCTTGACACTTATAGCATAACATTTTGAGTGTAATATGTCAGCATGACTCATCCATGCCCATGCTACATTGGACCTAGGCCATGTGGTGCCCAGTCTACATCTCACATCAACCCTACCCCTATAAATACCTCAACAATCAGCATTTTAAGGGTTGGTAAATCATTTGAGCATTAAGCATTCAAGCACTCCTAACATCTTCACCACTCCCACACCTAAGTAGCTAAGCCTGACACTTTGGCAAGTATCGTGACACCATCTCCCTTACACCCACACAGCTTGATGACTGCGAACCCATCAAGTCCAACCTTCCTTGCAGCTTCCAATACTATGTTAATGACGTCCCAAAGACTGTGACTACACCACTACATTGCCCTTGTGCCTATCTGAATGCCACGTACCAACTTCAAACATTATTCAATCAAAATTTGTACTCCCAAATCTTCAGGAAGACCATTTCTCCACCTTCAAACTATCGTTCTATTTCCTCAGCATTTGTTTCAAATTTCTCAACATTACTCTTGCATTTCCTTCTACTGTCAATACGCATTTGCATATTCACATTATGTTTTATTCTTGCTTGTTGTCCTAGCTCCCGTACGAAGCCCACTAAAAACTCTTTTTTTCAAGTGATTATTGTTACACGACGTAAGTCCCTGTCTAATCAACCAGACCATTCAGGGTACCTTGTTTTTGTTTCTTCCAGCACAGTCCTAGCGTGAATTCAGGGTTAGGCTATATGCCCATGGACCTCTTGGTGTTCTAACCACCAACATTTTTGGACATCACAATTTTTGGTGCTAAAAGGAGGGCATCCCATTCCTTCTATGTGCAAAGGGTAGTCCCATGTGCTTTCTACACCCTCATCACTAGTAGTAAGCTAATGTAGACGTAACACCCCTATGGACCTATCACAGTAGTATCTAGATCATAGGCCAATGCAAGAGTTGTCTACATTCTGGTTGGTGCAAATTGGTCCCAGTTGACAGTTCCCTTGGAACCCCGTAGGATAGAAAACCCAAACTATCCACTACATCAAGCTTTGAGTATTCTATAGAGCATGAAAACCCTGTGAACATAATAGTCCCCTAGAGCGTGACAAGCGTAACATTAGAAATAACCATTTTTTTAGGGTTTCCAGACTTAGCCATTTTTGACCTGTTTTCTTTACAATTTTCACACTTAGCCATTTTATCTTAAAATTTTCTGCACTTAAACATTTTTTACAAGCTTGGTGCAACCACAATGGTAGTCTCTTAGACTACAACACCAATCGCCCGAACACATGACACTTGATGATAAACGATACAACTTTTTGTGTGCAAAGATTCAGGAAGGCCTACCATTGGACTACTAGGAAATGGAAGAAAAGCATAGTTTCAAAATTATCCACTAAAATGGAATGGAGTTCCTTCCTATCCTTGGCATAGTTATACCGCTCACTGAAACTTTCAAATGGATTTTTAACCAACATGTTAGGATGAGTGGGCCAAAAGAGTAGGACTTAGCATCCAACCATGATGAACCCCTACAAGATGGGTAGGAAAAGTTTGAATCTCATTTTGACAATGACATCCTGCTCTACGTCTCAACCCCATAGTCTGCCTCTGTATTCCTGCTACACCAGTCACAGTCTTCTACCTTCTTTGAGATAGCTATGACACTTTTGTAGCCTAAAACTTTGTTGATAGTAGCTAACCACTAGGTCCTGTCCACGCAACAGAATGTAGGACCTTCTGTCCCTTTTCCCTTTGTCATTTCCTCATAGTATATTTAGCCTTCACAGCCAGCATCTATGACACCAACGCTACCATATGTGCATACCATGCCCATATCGTAGCCACAAATGAGTCACATTTCCATTACCCCAGCCATATTAGTCCCACCACCAACAACAGCTCCAACCTCAACTACGTGGTGGGCAACAACACCTTCACCCATTGTTCAATTGTCCCATGCCATAATACATGTAGCAGCAAATGTACCAAGCGTCACATGTGGTGGCACAACCCACTACCAAGTTGTGGGTTACTTCAACGACACCACCAACAGCACAGCCAATGCAACCCTCTGCAACATCCCCAGGTCTGGACCAAGCGTTCTAGATTATCCAAACTCTCACAAAAGAGGTCAGGTAGCTTAAAGCAACCAACTTGGAGACAGTCCATGTAATGGACTTCTATTAGGACAATTCCATTAGCCTTGTAGTCTCTCCGCTGACACTACCTCTTGGGGTCCAACTTCCCCAGTTCACGAAATACAATGGTGAGGGTGACCCGAACACTCACTTAGTCACTTTCTGTTTTGAGTGCTTATTACTACAAGCGTGGCCACATGTGATAATCCACATCTTTGCCATGTCTTTGACTAGAAAAGCTCTAGATTGGTATCGTGTGCTTCCTAGGGCCTGCATCTCAACTT
Organism: Gnetum montanum; assembly: GCA_015680685.1. Taxonomy (NCBI): domain Eukaryota; kingdom Viridiplantae; phylum Streptophyta; class Gnetopsida; order Gnetales; family Gnetaceae; genus Gnetum; species Gnetum montanum. Next base: position 8,541 of record MNCI01004056.1, on the reverse strand, counting down.
TAGAAGAGTTGTTGAGCTAATTCGTCACCCGTTTCAAGTACAACTTGAAGCTGGAAGCCACACTAGATCAACTGATGAACATTAAGCAAGGAGCCTTAGAACTAGTGCAAAAATTCATACAATGTTGGAATGCCTCCCTAAACGAGATTCATACAACACTTGAGCCATGAACGAACCTTGGGAAGAGCTCCCATTTAGCATCATTAGTGAAGGGAAGATAGATTTCCTAATCTTTCAAAGATTAGAAAACAATTATGCAATTAACACGTTACATATCTTTCCTTGTACATACAATGTGGCCCTTTAAAGTAATAACATTATTTATAATTTTACTTTATGTACTTACATTTTTCCTTACAATTTTAACTTTATTACATCATGTTTACGAGTTTGCTATGAATCTTTATTTTTCATGTTTGCATCAATTCATAACTTATGTTTATTTTTTATATTTACATAAAAAAATAAAAAAACATAAAAAACCAAATACATACATATATATATATAAACTAAGAGCAATGTTAGGCCAAAACCAAAATGTGACAGCAGTACACACAAAGCCATAATGATAGTCATAATTATTCTATGTGACAAACAACAAAAAATATAAAATATACATAGTCTCTAAAACTATGATAGCTAATAAAATAGCAACAACCATATAATCATAACAACATCATGAAAAAATATGACAAGTCGATCAACATCTAAACTAAGCCATAGGAGGAGGAGGAGGAGGAATATCATCAAAACCATCGCCACCATTGCCTAGGACCTTTAGGCAATAAAACATGCAAGCATTAGTAACATGGTGATCAAAACATAATTGCAAAATAATAGAATAGAAACTAGAACATAAGATATGAAACAAATTTTTTACAAATCGTAGAAGATTCAAGAGCAATATCTTCTAAAGAAAATTTTGAGAGACCAACCTCCAACTTACGAAGAATCTTTTCTTCTCTCATGTTGGTCCAACACAAGAACATAAAAAATGTCTAGTAGCCACAGTCTCTAAGTCTATGATAGCCAACTAAAAATAAATACAGTCTCTAAGTCTATGATAGCCAACTAAAAATAACTACAGTCTCTAAGTCTATGATAGCCAACTAAAAACAACAACAATAATATAGCCAAAACAACAAAATATGGAAAGTCCATCAGTAGCCAAATCAAGCCATAGGATAAGGATGATGATCATCATTGACATAATTGCCATCATCATCTAGGGCCTGTAAGCAATAAAAACATGCAAACATTAGTAACCATAGTGGCCGTGAACATAACCATACAACAATAAAAGCAAAAAATCATAACACAACATTTAAACCAAAATTTTTACAACCCTCAAAAGGTTCAAGAGCGATATCTTCAGGTGCGAATATTTGAAGACCAGTCTTAAACTTGTGAAGAATCTCTTCTTCACTCATGTTGGCCCAATAAATATCTCCTAGATCCACCCTTGGCAAGATTTTTTTCCTTCTTCACATTTGTCCACTCAAGAGAAGCATAGAAAAGGATAGCCATGGAAGTTTTTCCAAATGCAATAGTGATCTAAGGAGTGGTAGGATCAACAATGATTATGAACTCCTTGAACCTATTGAATGTATCTTCTCCACCTACCTTGCACAAACAACTCGCACATACATCACACCATAGCCTTCTCATGCCATGACTTCATGTAATTTTTCTTGCTCATCTTGTATAGCCTCTTATGATCTTTCTACTTCTTTCCACACTCTATGGACCATGATCTTTTGTGCTCATCTTGTGCAGCCTCTTCTGTACTATGGACCATCATCTCTAGCCTCATCTGTTTTTTCACGTTGCTCCTTGCTGGAGCAACTTTTCCCTGAATGGCATTTCAATAGTGGGATCACTTAATCTCCTTCATGTGCAAGAAATTCCTATTCGCCAGATAAGTCTCTATGAACTCCTTATGATCTCTAAGGCTTCTATTTTCATTTGATAGCTTCTTGACCTGCTTTTCTAATGCCACAACCCGTTCCCACAAGAACTCATTGGAACGTTGGGACCCCCAAAATATTTTTGTACATGATGTAGCACATTTTGTAGCCCCTTCATATAATCTTTTTGGAACATTTTCCACATTAGGTGGTAGCTCAGGGAACTTATCAAATTTGAAGTCTCATGCAAGATTCCATCTAACTTTGGGCACAGTCACAATAAAAAAAACAACAAAAAATATTTAAAAATCATTAAAACTACAAAAACATAAAATCATGAATATCATAAAAAACATTGAAACATAAAAAAAAAAGATTAAAAGTGAAAAAAATAAATATTTTAATTTTTCTTACCAACATTAAGAGCAAATCGCAACCATGTCATCCATCATTCCCTTCATAAATTCCATCTTGTTTGGTGCCTCTATTCAAGGTTTTGAGTAGAATGTGGATGTTTCTGGAGGAGGCCCATGCCTTGCAATAGCCATAACCATCAACATTGATTACAATAAGAATGCAACAAGAATAGGCAAAAATTATAACATAAAAACAAAAATAAAATAAATAACACCAAAGGTTACTAAGAAGATTTTGGAATAAGTTCATCAAAGGGTTTCCTTTTGAAGGCAAATCATCTAAGATGGAATCTAAGACATCTTATGCTTCCTTGGATGCCCTTTTCTCTTCTTCTTATCATCACTACTCCTCTATAGCAACCTTAACAACCAATTCTTGTTTCTTCCATGCAACCAAATCAAAGCCAAAAAAAAAAAAGAAGTAAAATCAATAAGCATTGTAATCCTCCTTGGGGATAGGTGAATCTAATTTTAAGAATACCATTTGCTTTTGAGCCAAATCTAAATATTTTTTGGAATTATGTTGTTAATAAAATTGAAAAGAATCTTAATAAATGGAAAGGCAAAAAGCTCACTCTTGCTAGCAAAGTTTTAGTTATTAAGGAGATGCTTCAATCAAATTGTGTTTATTACTCCAATTGTTGGGCTCTTTCTAAAGCTTTTCATGATAGAATTGCTTGTATTAATAGTTGGTTTCTTTGATCTACTGAGCAATATAGAAAATGTTTTTCTAGAGGTTCTTAGGCTATTTGTACTACTAGCAAGAAAGATGAAAGACTTGTCCTCATTAACTATTATAACCAAGGTATTTCTTTTGTAGCAAAATGGATTGCAAAGTGTATTCATGAAGATGATGTTTGGATGTTTCTTTTATGAAATATACTTATGCAAGGAAAACCTAAGAATGATAATAGTTTGTCTTCTAATAACTTTCTTTATTGCGCTCTTTTCCCTTATACCATTTCTATTCTTGGTTCTCAAATTCTTAAACAAATTTGGAAGACATGGTGCAAGGTTAGTAAATATCGAAATTACATTCATGTTACAATTTTAAAAGATATGCTTAAGCAAATTAACTCATGGTGGCTTCCTTTTAATAAAGGAGTTTGGGCTAGTAATTCATCTAGAGTGAGCAAATTTGGTATCACTATCATTTCTTGTCTACATATGCATGATAAGTGGATTATGTAGAATGAAGCTTCTAGCCTCTATGGTTCTAACAGAAAAAGGAAAAAGAGTTTAGATAAATTAATTTCTAATTTTGAGAATTTACTTAAAATTAACAACAAATTGCATTAGGCTTTTTTAGATATTTTTTGGAATGATGGTAGACTTGTTTTTTCTTTTAATTCAAAAATTGCTTATGAGATTATTACAAAGAATGATTTTATTCATAACAAATTCAACAGGTCTTGGGAAAATGTAATTATCATTGCATTTTTGAATGAGGAAAGTAAAATATATGTGGACGGGTCTTCTACTTTTTAAAATTTGTATTTTTATGGTGTTTTATTCATCAAGGTCTTCGTATTGGCACTCATCCGAAATATATAAGAAATGTTTCTCCTCAATGTCCTCTTTGTAGAATTGAAGACTTATTTCCTTATGTTTTTTTTCTAAGTGTCTTGTTGTTCAACATGTTTATAAATGGACATCTAAAATTTGTAACAACTTTCAACCAAGCATTAATGAAGGCAAGCTTGGTGATTAGCTTGCTTTGTATATTTTCTTTCTTAACATTTGAAAATGTCTTTGACCACTTGTTCTCTACTGTATTTGGAATTTTTAGTATGCAATTGTTTTCCAGCTATAAGAACATAATTATGACATCTCTTTAGGAGTTAAATACTAGATTCTCAAATACATCACTTTTCAGCTACATCTTCAAGTAAAAAAGTTCACAGTGGAAGCTAAATAAGTAATTTATTTTGTACACCATTAATTTCTTTTTGTTTTGAAAGCTAAGGATGGGAAGCTTTTAGCTTTTGTTGCTATTTGTTCATTATTTGTAATTGATGTATTCATTCTTTTGTCTTTAGAAAGAGTTTTCCCCTTCTCCTTGTAAGAAAGTCTTTAGTAATAAGTGAAAACCTATGAGGGTTCCTCTAAATAAGGGCAAGACTTGATCCTTTTCCTACCCCAAAGGGGAGGTTTTTAGAATTAGTTGTAAGGTAAAAGGTTACAAAAACATCTCTACAATCGTTAGATTTTTTCTTAAGACTCTCTCTTTGATGTTTTGATGTACTTTGACTTTTTTTTTATGTTATTATTCATTTTTGTTGGGTCTGAAACCTAGTGTCAGCCTAATAATAAGTCTCTTGATTTAAAAGTTCTAAGTCATTGGCTTAATTTTAGTAGACAATGCTAAATTATAAAGTTCTAATTAGACTATATATCTTAATTTTAGATTTCCAATACCCTTTTATATACATAAATGTAAATGTAAGTTCATAGAAAAAATATTTTTTCAAGAGTATGCAAGGTAGAAATGTGAACATTATAATGCACCCAACAAAAAAAAATAATTTTTTTTTTTAAAAAATAACAGAAAACGTAAATCAGTGGCTTAGCGAGTTCGTTTGGGGCGTTGGCCAACAATCTAGTCGTTCCGTTTTTAAATCCGTGCTTACATCCGTTAAAATTTGGTCGCGCGCTATATAAATCGTGGAAAGCATTTCTTTGAATTCACCATTGCTGCAAATAAGCTTTGTGATGCATTGTTCGCGCGCTTTCTTGCAATTCGATTTGCGAAAGCAAAGCATATCATTGCATTACAGGGCTTGCTCGCTCGCTCACTCAATTCTCGCTGCTGTGGTTGAACATCTTCGCGCTGCTATTGCAGAGCTGATTTCAAGCTGCTACTTTCAAGCATTCAGCTTCATTTCTGCCTCATCCATCCACCCGTAGAGTGTCTTTGGATTTCATTTCTGCCTCATCCATCCATCCGTAGAGTGTCTTTGGATTTCATTTCTGCTTGCAGTGTCTGTTTCTTGTTCTTCTTTTCTTCGCATTTTCAGCATTTAGAATTCTCTGTGTCATGGCTAGAAAACAAGGCACTAGTGTTAGAAATTCTGATGTTGTGAAACCGCGATCTGTGAAATTTGAGCCTAGCACAATCCAAACTCGTACCAGAACCATGCAGAACCTAGCACATCCGCAGAAGACTGAAACAACTACAACGATTTGCACTCGCTCGAAAGCCCAAGAAAACAAACCAGTTATGCAGAGGACCAAGGCCATCTTAGCTCAAACCAGGGAAACTGAACCGACTGCAGATTGCCGTAAGATTACTCGATTGGGATATGCAGAAGCTAGACAGAAAGCATCAGAGAACCAGGCTATTGGCAGAAAAATTGCGGATGTTCGTCCTATTCGACCTTCTGCTCCCATCAAACCGTCAAAGACCAAACCCTTGCCCAAGAAGAAGAAGGATCAAGTACGGAGCTCAATTCAGTCTTCTTGTCAGAAACTCGCAAAATCAGAGGCTGCCAGGAAAGGCGGGGCGGCGGCGCTTGCCAATAAGATTAAGGCCAATGCTGTGGTTGCAAAAACGCGGAAGCAAACCACCAGTGATAAGGTGCAACATAATCCTTTGCCTTCCAAGGAAAGGTCTACAAATGCATCCTGTCCATATATGCTTGGCGGTAGTCCTAAAAACAAAGGGCCTGTACAGAAGAGAGATTCTATCAAAGTCCGTAGTCGTTCAGTTACGATGCCTTCTTCAAAATCAGAATTGCATACTGTTGCACAATGCAGCACCAGTGTTTTGCACAGAAGGTTGTGTTATGATGAAAAGCGACGGGAAAGAATCCGGAGAGCAAATATGAAGAAGAATCAGTGCAAGCCAGAGGGGGCATGTTCCCCCACTGTGAAACAGATGATATCTCATTCTTATTATATTTGCCCTGCTGCTCCAAGAAGAGATAGTTCCAGTAGTAGCCTTCATAGTCGAAGAGTGTTTCCTTTTGTGCGCAGGAAACTTGTGTTCGATGACGGTGTCCCAAAGCTTGAACGTGTTTTGCATTACACGAAATCCAAGGTTTCCTACTCTGAGAAGTCTTTTCAAGAAGAACCAGTTACAGTCAGATCCGATGATCAGCATCAGGCAAGTCAAAGAGTGTTTCCTTGTGTGCGCAGGAAACTTGTCTTTGATGAGGAAAGTTCCAAAGAATTTTCCACGCCAGAAAAAGAGATACTATCTTATCACCATAAAGCATATCCTCCGGCCCCAAGAAATGGCAAATCCACGAGTTTCTTTGATGGCCGAGCTGTGTTATCTTTTCTCTTCAGGAGGCTCATCAAAATTATCTTTGGTGGGGATGTCTTTTCTCCTGCCCCATTATAAGGCAAATTTATAACTCCCTTTGATGGCCATGGAGTAGTGTCCACTCCTCTCTCCAGGGAGCTTATCTTTGATGATGATGTCTCTTGTCCTGTGGGCTTAAGAAAAGGCAAATCCACAAGTCACATTGATGGCCTAGCAGTGTCTTCTGCTCTCAGCAGAAAGCTCATCTTCGATGTCTATTTTTTTTCCCCGGTAGGAGGCAAATCCTTGAGTTTATAATGTTTACGTCAAATGCAATGATGATTCCTCTGCTTTTCACAAGGGACAGACAGAAACTCAGCCAAGGAAGAAAACAGATGGTTATGCTGCTGAACACTTTGAACAAGAAAAAAGATAAAAAATCAGAGCTTCTTTCACTGTGGTGATAACTTGCTGTTTTTTTTTAAATGTTTTGGTGAAAGTTTTGACAAATTCACAATCTGTAGAAAGCACAGATGAATATAGAGCCTCAGGTATGTCCTATAATTCTCATGCTTTATAACTGATTGTAGAATGCTACTTTTTATTTGATGCCTCATTTCCATTTTAAAAAACAATTACTTTCTTTATTGCTCTCATAGTTTCTTTTCAAAAGATAGACTTCTGACCATGTTTATTTACACATCTGTTTTTGTTTGTCCTAAATTTTCATGAATCTATTATATTTGTTGATGGTGAATGTACAATTAAATAAGTGCATCAAATTGATCCATGGGAAGATTGGGACCTCTTAAATCCAGGCTAACATTATTTATTGGTTAAGTTACATCTAGGTTGTATTATAGCAATATATTTATAACATGACCTATATTAGTTGATTTAGCATGCTATGAGAAATAGGTTATTTTCATGTTTCCATTTTTTTTGGAAAGTGGTTGCATTCAATGACAAAATTGGAAATTGAAGATCAAAGATAATAGCCTGATTTATTTTTTTAAATGCTGATATAAATGATATTATATTTTGATTGTGGGTAATAGATTTGCTCCCTCCCTGCTTCCCTGCCTCCCTCTTTATATGCAAACCTAAAACTTAATAAGAAACATGGAATTAACTTTTCTAGTAGGACAACTATTACATCTATTTTTCAATTAAATTATCTTTGAGGCAGTCTGTTGAATGTGGAAACAATAAATCAACTTTGATGGATTGAAACCAAAGTGTTGATATATTCTGATATGCACTGAACTCAAATTTTGATTTTTCATTGTTAGCTTTTAACTATCGTAAACAAGTCTGAAAAGTGAATTGGTATCCAATATTTTCTTTTGCAAGTTATCGTTGAAACCTGGTAATTAATTTATCTTCATTTCTTCAATTCTGATTTGTATTCATAATAATCTAATTTTTAAACCTGAGAGAACAAATTCAACTTCTATCCCATGATAAAGTTATAGATCATCAGGAGCCTATCATCTTTTAGTAAGAACCTTTTCTCTTTTCACTGCTTTGTGTTTCATGTAATGATTTCAGCCTGTGGATCATGCCAAAAATCACTGTATTGCATCAGAAAGGAAGTACATGGGCAGAATCCAAAGATTCAATTCAAGGAAAGCAGTTAAAGAATAGAAAGTAGCCAGCTAGGGGTTCACCAACCCAGGTAAGTTTACTTCTGTATGACTAGTCCATTTTTATTGTACATTTGGATGAATTAATTTTACTCATCACACTCTTATTTCTGTTTTTTTTTTTTGGAGAAAACCACCAAAACAACATTGCAAATAAATTCCTACAGTTTCAAGGTCAACGCAGGGCCATATGCATTGATGATCAGTTTCTTTTTGTCTTTTTTTTTTATTTTTTTAAATTTTTTTTTTAAGATTGTAATAATGCCCTGTTTCTCTCTTTCTTGCTAATAATTCTTTATATTTCACATATAGGCTCTAGATAAATT
>MNCI01004053.1:21985-41338 GCA_015680685.1 Gnetum montanum | reverse complement strand
CTTAAAATAGCCTAAATTCAGGGCATCGTGGATGCAGAGCTCATGGCGGTTCTGTTTTGTATTTTTCCTACATTTGACATTTGTGTCCATTTGTTTCAACAGCACCATCAAATCAATAGGCATCGTTAGAGGCATCGGGTTTGTTTTAACCGAAGGAGGTAACGTGTTGATTTTATCTTCATCTTGTTACCACTGTTAATGACTTGAAATTCAGATCAATCATTAGGGTCGTTTTGCAGATAACAGAGTTGGGAGTACTGGAATTTTTCTTGGAGCTACAGTTTCAATAGGGCCAACAAATGATTTAGACGCAGGAACAGGGACCCTTCCTTATTCTTTTCGTTGGTCTTGGCTCGCCTGGGTCTGGAGCGTCTAAACTTCTGAAGCTTATCAGTATGAGCAACATCAAGCACAATAGCTTCATATACGTAGTCACATTGTTGGGTGGCNGGCGGTGCCGGTGCCTCCCACGAACGCTTGTGATGAAATAGTTCCATCTCGGCCGAAATGGAATCAAACCCGCATGTGCTTACAACAAAAAACTCACTCTATACAACTCAATTGTGGAAAAGGGCCTCCATGCGCTCCATGAACTCGGGCTCGCTGTCCTCGGCCTCTAGCGAGCCGGCTGCGGCTACGTTTGGTGACGTCGATTCGTAGGTTCGGCCGATGCACGGGCACGATTTTGAGCAGGTACCAGATGACGTATTTGCTAGTGACACCTGATGGCTCAAAAACCATGACATCCAGTTTTGTATTTCTAAGCTTCTATATTTCAACAACGTTATCAATGGGCTTCTCAACTTGCGGAAATTCGGCATCTGCAACAAAAACTTTCTCATTCTTTGTTAATTTAAATTCATCAAATCCAAAACCTATTGGTAGTCCATTCGTTAGATCTTCTGCACACTTCCAACTCTTAACTGGACCATAAATTTTAGGCATAGAACTTAAAAATGCATTATCCACGATGGTGGCTATTTTTCCAACATTAATAGGAAGTATGATTTTTGAGGTAAATAATCTTATTCTTTGTTTGCTATTCTAATCTCCAATAAAGGAATAATTTGGAATTTTAATTTCGTTTTCCAAGAAGGCCTCAACATCAAAATTATTTACCAGTGGATTACTTCTCCAAAAATACCCATCAACCCACAACACTAAAGCTGTAAATTTACAACCATAGATTGTTCCAGTTTTTAATAAAATATTCCAATTGTTCCATGGAATGGCCAAATGTGCCAACACTCACCATTCATCAATGATAAACCAACCCGTCCTTGTTCCACAAATTTTTCAACCAACCTATTCCCTAACACAAATTTTTCAATTTTTTCCATTCTACTATTTGTCTAACCCCTACACCTTGGATAGTCTCCACTGGTAAATCTTTGAACTAGTCTCTACCATAACCACAACTTAGCCAATGCGCTTCATATCGACGCAAGGTATCAACTGCATTGTGGATTATCTATCCTTTCTCATTTGTGACTATATTGTGTGTGTAGATGGCGATCATACAAACAATGGACTGGGCTTGGAGGAAGCACTTAAGATGGACCGAAACTAGAGCATTTACAAAAGGAGCAAGTTTGGTGGTGTGGCTATGGATAAACAATGGAAAGTGCAATCTCGGCATTGGCAGCGCCACACTTCACCTTCTTTCTCTCTTTCTCTTCAAGCTACCAAATAAAGGCTTGAATGTCATTTATGTACAAGTGTTCACCACAATGGTCATGAACACATATGTTGTAATATGCTTATTTATCTGTTTGCTAGGCACGTTAAGTTTGTCATCCCATTCCACCGTCAATTGTCAATTAGTCAATAATCCCATACCTTTCCAATATTTTGTAAGGAACTCAAGGACAAGTTTGCATTTAGTCATGGGGTTATGATGAACCGCAATATCGGTACCGTGATATCACATCCACGATATCGGGTCCGCGATATTGGAGCCTACCATGTGATGTTGGATACCCAATATCGGGACCTACCTCCTTGCCTATAAATAATAGGCAGGCACACTTGGTTTGGTAATTAGATAGTTAGTCCCTTAGCCAAACTCTTGCCTTTTCTTTCTCCCAAAGTTAGAATTATTTTTGCGTGCCCACAGTAGGAGTCATAAAGTGAACGAATCTTTATTCAAGCATCATGTACCTAAGCACACTTTGTGTACGGTAATAAAGATGAACTTTATGATAAACCTTGCAGCATCCATAATAGATTAATTTGTGTTAATTGATGTTATTAAATTATTTCCTAGTTAATTAATGTCTTCCCTCACCCTAAACCTTCTTAAATAAATATACTTAGTACAACCACTTCGATCATGTGTGTAATGCTTGGTAACCCAGTAACGATTACTGTTTGGTAATCCTAGCAGCGTTGCACTAGTTCAGGATGTGTACAGCAAGTGGGAATGGATGTTAGTGTTAGGATTAGTTAGAAGCTAGTTAATGAGTAGTTAAGTTAAGTTAGTCACTTAGTTATCTCTCTTCTCCCTTATTAGCATAGGACATAAAAAACATAAAATCTATAAAAATCATATGCCTCAAGCTTACTTAACCATACAATTGTGACATACAAGTTTGGGAAGACAACGATCAACCAACCCATCCTTGTTCCATAAGGATGCATAAGCGCTTAGTCCTTAAAATTCGATCAGATCATGCATGAAACACTTGTATTCGTATGGTTAAGTGTAGGGGTACCTCACCGCTCATCATAGGTGCCATTGCTGGGGGCTTAGTTATTTGTGCGCTAATTAGAACTTAGAGAATCATTCACATTGTTGTAATGAACCCTTAGGGTTGGTTGAGAAAATAATAAATAAGAATACATTGCACATTGAATAAACAAGTATGTCTCCTTCTTTGTATGAAAGTGCCTCACTGCCTAGGTTTGAAATAGGAAACAATCAGCAACGTAATACACATGATGTTGATTCGCGAGTCCCTCAACAAGTTCGAGTAGTATATATTCATCTCGATGAGTATATACTAGACTCCACCTTTATCCTCCATCAAGATGAACAATTGTGTTGGTGAGACTTAGAAGGTAACATAGTGTTACGTCCCAATTGTTCAGTCCCAAGCATGCTTCTTCATGCTCTTACATGAATTGGCATGCTGCACTTATATGCAGAATACATTGTGCAAGACCAAGACTCAAGAGAATACTATTCCATGGAGGCACAATGTCAAAGGAACTTGCAACAAGAAAGACATCATAAGTCTTTGAAGGGTAAGTGGTCCTAGGATATCCCACATGTCTTAAGCGAAAATGAGGGTGGTGAACCTACCTCAGGAAATCGTCCACATAATGATGTTCCTCCCCTTGTCTTTGGCCAAGGGGTTGTGTATCAGAACCTTCATTACACTATTCATAACCTAGGTTCTGATACCCATGGGCACAAAGGATCTGAAAAAGGAACACGGAAACATGATAAATGTGGACATTCTGATAGTAATAGTGATCGAGGTCGTGATCACTAAAGAGAAGGTAGCAAACACAATCATGGTGATGGTTCTCCTTCTTCTTCACCTTCATCATCTTCTTCACCTTCTCCTTTAGTATCTGGACATAGTCATAAATAAAATGACCATGGAGATAAAGGTAGGCAAAGTGGAAGTCATAGGTGAAACAACCAAGAAAGGGAACAAGGGCACTCTAGTGAATCACAACATAGAAGAAGGGAGAGTAGGAAACAATGTAGGCATCATAGATACCATGGATGAGATGATCACGATGAACCCCTTCTCACTACTTGAAGTATGTTAGACATAACTAAGGCTCTTAGAATTTCAACTAGGCACTAGAAAGATAGTAGGATCAAGAGATTAGATATGAACAACATCCCATGATTTGAAGGGGGATACAACACTGATCCTCAAAATCACTTACAAGAATTCCATGATGCGTGTACCTTACAAAACATAGAGAACAAATGGAAAAAACTTAAATTGTTCCCATGGATACTAGTTAAAGAAGCAGAAAGCTGGTACTGGTCTTTAGAATTAGAATCCATTCATAGGTCGAGTACCATGTTAGAATTGTTCAATGATAAGTACCAAACGTACTCCTGAGTGTCCAACCTACAAAAGCAAATACAAGGTTGGAAACAAGGAGGATATGAATCCTTGGATGCTTCCATGGGCATATACTATGCATTGTTACATCATTATCCTAGCCATGGTTATTCATAGAGGGATCAACTACACCATCTCATAGATGGGCTTAAGCATGAAACGAGAAGAACCCTTGGGACTTATGCCCAAGGAAGACTGTCCGAGCTTAGCTCCCATCAAATTCAAAGACTATTAGAACAAGTTTCTAAGGAAGAAGGTGAGCTACAAAAGAGAGAAAGTGTGGAAGATTATAACCAAGATCCTTCCCTCCAAAACAGGGGAGTAATATTTTATGAGGATGAAGAAGAGTCACCACTCGAAGAGATGGTGAATAGGAAAAATTTTCCTATTCAAAAGTTCACATCAGAAATTTCGGCAAAGGTAGACCAAATGTGGAATTCCCTAGACAATAGATTTAAAATTGTTCTTAAAATAGTAGAGGAGTCTAGAGAGTAAGGTAGTGATTGTGAAAAAAGAAAAAAGAGAGAAGTTAAACATGCGCATAGCAAGGGTAAGGGAAAAGTTGTCATCATTGAAGAAGTTGTGGATTCGGAAATAGACAATGATAGCAAATGTAAGATATGTCAATATGACCATCCTAAGGGATGTTGCCCTATAATCTCACATTTGCAGGAGTCTGGGGTGTATGCACTCAACCCATGATTAAACAAAAAGCAAACACCTCGAAGGTTACCTTATCCTCAAGGTAACCCATGGTAGTTCCACCAACCCTTAACATATTATCCCAGTGGAACTCCACCACAACCAATGGAGCAATATCAATAGTAGTAGCACCCACAATCATGGGGAATGCCACCACCAAGGCAACAATATTCTTACTCGCAACCTAACCTGTATGGATATTACATGTAGCAGCCAATCTCTCCATGTAACTCTACTAGTCACGTTACTCCTGAACCTCACTACCAAGCTTGTAAGTATTATAGGACTCCTTCTCCTAGGGCCAATGTTCCACAAACATATCATCCAGTTGCATCTCTTCCACCAATAGCTCCATTACCACCTGCTCCAGCTATGCAAGGTGAAATCCCTACTCAGCTGTAGCAACGTAATGCCACAAGGGCTATTAACTCTCAACCTATTTTTGGTTCCAACAACCACATGAAGAAAAGAACTTTCTTTAGAATCAATAGTCTAACCAAGCCCTTACAATCACAAGCGGCTGACTCCTTAAGTGCCTCAGTATCAATCAAAACTTCAGAGCCTCCTTCAATCCAACCACCACACTCAACACATATGGTCATGCTAACACATGTCGTCACCAATTGGATTAAAGCTGGCCATCTTCCCAGGAAATTCTCTAATCTTGGGAGTCTTCTGATATATTTACAAATTGCTAGAAATGAACTGTGTAAGGCTCTTTTGAATTTAGGTTCTGGTGTCAACTTGATTTCTCAAGAAATGTACAAGTCTTAGAACTTGCCTCCATTGAAAAAGAGCAACATCCATCTAGAGTTAGCCGACTAGTCCATCACTATTCCATTGGGACTAGTGGAGGACATTGTTACCACTATTTGTGGGTGGTCATACCAAGCTGACTTCCTAGTGATTCAGGTGAACAACAGTAAGGGGGACTTCCCAATCATAATGGGAAGAGCATGGCTAAGCACAGTTGATGCACACCTACAAATCCATGATCTTTCCTTGGAAATATCAAAGGAAAACACATTCAGAAAGGTTGAGAAGAAGAAATTTTCATGCATCGCATACAGTGACATAGGGTGTAATTGTGTATAGAGGTTATGGTTTGTGCAAAGTTTAACATTGCATGCATGCAATCAGTGTGCACAAGCGATCAACATACAAAGATGCCTATATGCAATAGCCACATGATAGGAAGGTACCTAGTGGCTAATAGCTAATCAAGAAAGCATTTCACTCATATGCATGGAACTAACTAAGGGTTTGACTTGCACCTACATCGATAGCGTAGACGCATTAGAGCAAGTCCACTGCCAACCTCCAAGTCTTAACCTCAAAAGTATCACCTGGGGGAAGTTGGAAATCCCTAAGAAATTTAAGCAGGAGCCCCTTGAGTTGAAACCATTGCCCATCAGTATGGAATACACATTCCTTAAAAATGAAAAATTGGTAATTATTAACGCTACGCTTGCTCCACAACAAAAAAAGAGATTGCTAAAGGTAATAAATAAATGATCAAAAGCCTTCACTTGGTCATATCTCAAATTAACTAAAATAGATCCTAGGATATGCCAACATAGAATTTACATTGATCCCTCCATGAAGCCTCGAAGACAATCGCAGAGGTGCTTGAACCCAAAGATGAAGCAAGTAGTAAAGGAAGAAATTGAACAACTTCTTAAGGCTAGGTTCATATACCCCATTGCTAATAGTGAATGGGTTAGCCCCTTAGTTATTGTGCCTAAAAAGGGAGGTAAATGGAGGGTGTGAATAGATTTCAGGCTACTAAATATGACAACATTCAAAGATCACTTCCCATTTCCATTTGTCAACCAAGTCTTAGACACTATCGCAAGGCATCGCTATTACAGTTTGCCGGATGGATATAGTGGATATAACCAAATACAAATAGCCCCAGAAGACCAAGCCAAGACTATGTTCACTAGTCCTTGGGGAACGTTTGCATATAAACAAATGTCGTTTGGCTTGTGCAATGCCCTTGCAACATTTCAATGATTAGTTCTAAGCATATTCCAATAGTAGATAGAAAATGGTGTGGAGGTCTTTATGGAGAACTCCACTTATGGAGAAAACTTTGATCAAGCCTTGGATTAGCTAGAGTAAGTACTAAAAAGATGTGTAGAAACCAATTTGAGGCTCAACTAGTAGAAAAGCCATTTGATGGTCCAAGAAGATGTAGTACTAGGACACAAAATATCACACATAGGGATAGAGGTAGACCCCAAGAAAATCAAAGTTATCCAAGGAATTACCCGTCAACCAGAAACTATCAAAGATATTCAATTATTTCTTGGACCCACTAGCTACTATAGGAGATTTATTAAGAACTTTTCAAAAGTTGCAAAATCGTTGGTGAAATTAACCAAAATGGACATACCTTTTGAATGGACCAGGGAATGTGAATGAGCTTTCCAAACTCTAAAAAAAAAGCTAGTAGAAACACCCATTCTACAAGCTCCTGACCAGTCCAAACTATTTCATATATGATCGATGTGTCCAATTATGCCTTAGAAGCTGTACTTACATAGTTAGATGATTAGAAGCATCCTTATTACATCCATTGTGCAAATAGAAGTATCGCTGGTGCACAACTTAACTACACTACCACAAAGAAGGAATTAATGGTTGTAGTATTTGCACTAGAAAAGTTTAGATGCTATGTATTGGGATATAAAGTATATATACATACAAATCATAGTGCAATAAGGTTCCTCATGAATAAGACAAAGGTAATCCATCGTATCATACGATGGCTTGTAATCTTACAAGAGTTCGATCTTATGATGATCGATCGTAAAGGCACCAAGAATGTAGCTGCTAATCATTTATCTCAGTTGCAATTGGACAACAAAGAGGATGAGTATCAAATTTTTGATTATTTCCTTGATGAATTCCTCTTTGCTGGTGTAGTGAGTAATCAATCATCCATAGAGACAAACTGGTACAGTGGCATTCTTACCTTTCTCCTCACCCAACAATTACCAAAAGAGTTAAACCTTAAGAAGAAACAACAGTTTCTTACCGAGCCAAGTACTTTATGGAGATCAATGGGCAAATTTACAAAGTGTGCCCCGATGGCTTGGTTTGATGGTGTGTTCCCAATATAGATCAACTATGAGTTCTCCAAGATGCTCATGAGGGTCCTTGTAGGGGTCATTACGCCGGGAGACAAACGACCATCAAGATCTTGCTTGTAGGATATTATTGGCCTACATTGTTTCGGGACACCCATGATTTCGTCCAATCTTGTGAGCACTGTCAACATGATGGGGGAATGATTGCTAGAATGGAGGGTCTACAACAATGGATCCAACCTTTAGAACCCTTCAACATTTGGGGAATTGATTTTATGGGGCCAATTACACCAATGTCCAATGGAAAAGCTTATATTATTATTGTTGTTGATTACCTAACAAAATGGGCCAAAGAAACTACCATTAAGGATTGTACATCATCTATAGCTGCACGATTTATCCAACAACAAATCATAAACAGGTTTGGTATGCCTTGTGCACTTATTTCAGACAATGGTACACACTTCACAGGTGCAACTTTTTGGAAATTAATGCAACGCTTAGGGGTTGAACACAAACTGACAACAACATACCACCCCTAAGCAAACAGTCAAGTTGAAGTCACCAATAGGGAGATTACAAAGATATTGACAAGAACTATTAGCAAGTTTAGGCGAGATTGGAGCACTAAACTAAATGATGCTCTTTGGGCATACCGCTCTACATGGAAACTCCCTACAGGCTACTCTCCCTATGAGTTAGTGTATGGTAAATTACCAATGCTCCCCATTCAAACTGGTCTCTATACACTATCCATAGCATGTGACCTCAACCTTGACCTTAATCTAGCATAGAAACAATGGTTAGTAACCCTTAACTTCTAGATGAAAATTGACTAGCTACCTTGTCATCTAACGAATTGCACAAGGCATTCAATAAACAATGTCATGACCTAAAGATTAGGAAAGTTAAATATCAACCAGGAGATAAGTTTCTCTACTAGAATCCCACACATGTTCCACAATGTACTAAATTTCAAACACTGTGGGAAGGGCCTTATATTATTTATGAAACTTTTCCTTTAGGGGCCATGACAATATACAACCCTAAGAGCCCAAACAAGAAGCTGTTGGTCAACGTGCAACAAACCAAACCTTTCCATGAACTTGGGACAGTTAATACACATGCTACCTCTGTTTATGGATAACCTCGCTTACTATTTTGGATCTCCTCCTTCCAAATCAGTGGTGGGAGAGATGGTAACCTATGCTAACCATTTTAGGCCCTCAATTCTTTTTAAATTTTTGTTTTACACATTTTTCCAACTTTTCGTTTTTTTTAGACAATTTTTCAAATTTTTACTATTTCTTTGTTTACTTGATTTACTTTTATTTGTCATCCAATAAGTGCTCATGATGGTGGATTGAATTATATTATATTGACTGCTAATGTTTGGTTTTTACCTTTGAATTATGATGCTGATATTAAGGTATGGCTCTTTTGGTAAAATGGGCAATGAGTCCACGTTGTCCACTCATCCATATAACTCTATGGTCTCCTTTGGCTTGGAACTATACATTCCTCTTTTTCTAAGAAAATTTGTTAATGAATTGGTGGCTGGGTATTTTTCAAACCAAGGAAAGACTCAAAGGATGAGAAGGGTATGACTTCAAGGGGATTCAATGCATTTGTGTTGGTCATTCTCTTAGATGCTTGGATGCTTTTTCTTGGGTTTTTTTCCATTCTACCATTGATCAAATATCAAGCTGAGTGAATAAAATAAGTCTTTGCATGGTGTGGTTCTCATGCAAAAAAAGTTGAGAATTTAAACGATACCCCTTAAACATAATAAATCAATATGGGCTACAAGAACTAGTTATGGAATTGGAAAGACAGGTTACCCATGCCTGAAGGTTCCCTCTAACTAAGGCCCTTTCTCACTTCTTGCTTCTCCATCTCACTCTCCTCAAAATGGTGGTGACTCTTTATGGAAGCATTCTTGTTGCTTCAAGAGGATGGATTGGCCAAGTGTATTAATGCGAGGTCACTGAATGTGGTTGGTTTGAGTCCAGATTTGGAATGAGTTCTACTCATTCATATTAACCATGAAATACACATGGGACTTTACACAACCTTGTTCTTGGGATTCCATTTCATTCTCTCCTCTCCATCTTTCTTCCCATTTTCCACCTCATTACTGATTTTATCATTAGTCCATCTCTGGGTTGATGCATTGTTTTTCTTTAGTGAATTCTTGTGGGTAAGTCTTTAACTCTTGCTTCTAAATGACATTCCTAGAGCCTATGGACTCTTTGGTTTGTGGGTTTGTCAGGGCATAAAAGGCATGAGCCTACTTTGGGGAGGACTCATTGGCATTCCTTTTTGGTGCAATTGTTAACTTCTTTTTCTTAAACATTTCTTGTAATTAATCATTTCTTGTTTCATTCCCATCCATGACATCCATTTGATTAGCGTTGCCATTGTTATTTTTCCCATCTTTCTTGTTCCTCATATTTCTCCATCTTATAGCTATTGGAGGTTCACTCTTACTTGTGGGGACCCTAGCACAAATTTTTTAATTTTTTCCACTATACTATTTGCCTAACCCCTACACATTGGGTAGTCTCTAGTGATAAATCTTTGAACCATTATTTGCCATAATAACAACTTAGCCAATGCACTTCATATCGAGGCAAGGTATCAACTACATTGTGGATTATCTATCCTTGCTCATTTGTGACTGTATTGTGTGTGCAGATGGTGATCATACAAACAATGGATTGGGCTTGGAGGAAGCACTTAGGATGGACTGGAACTGGAGCTTTTACAAAAGGAGCAAGTTTGGTGGTGTGGCTATGGATAAACAATAGAAGGCGCAATCTTGGCATTGGCAGCGCCATGCTTCATCTTCTTCCTCTCTCTTTGTCTTCAAGCTACCAAATAAAGGCTTGAATGTCATTTATGTACAAGTATTCACTACAATGGTCATGAACACTAATGTTGTAATATGCTTATTGATCTATTCACTGGGCACGTTGAGTTTATCATTCCATTCCACTATCAATTATCAATTAGTTAATAATCCTATACCTTCCCAATATTTTGTAAGGAACTCGAGAATGAGTTTTCATTCAGTGATGGGCGTATGATGAACCATGATATTGGGGCCATGATATCACATTTGTGATATTGGGTTCATAATATCAGAGCCTACCATGTGATGTCGGATATCGAATATCGGGACCTAACTCATTACCTATAAATAAGAGGCAGGCACACTTGGTTTGGTAATTAGATAGTTAGTCCCTTAGCCAAACGCTTGTCTTTTCTTCCTCCCAGAGTTAGAATTATTTTTGCATGCCCATAGTAGGAGTCATAGAGTGAATGGGTCTTTATTCAAGCATCGTGTACCTAAGCACACTTTGTGTATGGAAATAAAGACGAACTTCATGATAAACCTTGCAGCATCCAGAATAGATTAATTTGTGTTAATTGATGTTATTAAATGTTTTCCTAGTTAATTAATGTATTTTCTCATCCTACACCTTCTTAAGTAAATACACTTAGTACGACCAATTTGAGCATGTGTGTAACACTTGGTAACCTAGTAACGATTAGCGTTTGGTAATCCCAGCAACATTGCACTAGTTCAAGATGTGTATGGCAAGTGGAAACGGATGTTGGTGTGAGGATTAGTTATAACCTAGTTAATGAGTAGTTAAGTTAAATTAGTACTTAGTTATTTCTCTTCTCCCTTATTAGCATAGGACATAAAAAACATAAAAGCTATAAAAATCATATGCCTCAAGCTTACTTAACCGTACAATCGTGACATACAAGTAAGTTTGGGATATAACAATTAACCAACCTGTCCTTGTTCCACAAGGGTGCATAAGCACTTAGTACTTGGAATTCAACTAGATCGTGCATGAAATGCTCATATTCATATGGTTGAGCATAGGGTACCTCGTCGCTCATCAGAAGTAAAGTACATAAAAGTAAACATTAAGCTATTTCAGGTGATGCAAGGTATTTCAAGAATCTTGTCTTTATTGTCATCACATGAATGTATCCAGGTATGTTGGTGCTTGGATAAGGATCCATATAATCCTTGACTCCTATTGCGAGCACTTAGAAAATATTCTAATTGTTACAGAAAGGAATTACAAGAACTTAATTATGCTATTGACTCTATGACATCATAAATGTGGTGGATGCACGCATCTATATAGGCATAGATAGACACTATGTTGATGCATCAAATCATGTGTCGACGAGGATTCATCGATGCATGCCTGTCAATGTAGCCCATTTTGTGATTCATCAATGTATAAACTCAATAGATTTATCAAGAAAATTTGTAGCTAAAAAATAATAATAAATCTTGAATATAAGAAATATGGGTGTTAGATACTAAAAAATATATAGATTAATAATAAAAATTTAGAGTACAAAATCAAAGGAGTACTATAGAGAGGAGAAACTCCAAATCAATAAAAAAGAAAGGCCTAATAGTTTTTGGGATTCCTTTTCAGGTGTTCATCCTTATCACCAACCTTGAAAAACCTCCTCTTTAAGGTAGGAAATTAGATATTATATGAAAAAATTAACATTGGGTGAAGGGAAAGGGAGCCTTACTAATGAGCAATGGAGTATCCAACACCCAACCATATGAGATACGAGTGTTCATGCATGATCCCAATCGAATTCCATAGACAAGGCAATGTGATTATGTAAGTAATTAGTTAGAGTTTGTGATCATTTTCTTCCCATGTGTGTTAGTAAAGATGATGCATATGGTTTAACTCATGATGAGGTATATGATAGATGATGTTGTATTGATCCTTTGATGCAATCTAAACTTGGTTATAGCCACTATAACCATCCAAAAAGCTACAGTAGCAATGCCTCACGATAACACTTAGTGCACAAATGATAATGGAAAATGATCTTTGTAAGTGGCCATATTCAATAGCCAAAAGTCTATATAAACCCTCCACTTCCTTCATTTCTTTGGCACAATAATAAGTGGGCTGACCCACTTATCATCCACAATGGGGTAAATGAACCTAGCCTTAAGGAGTTATTCAATCTCCTCCTTGATGATTTTATTATGTTTTAGGTTCAAGCATCTTTACAGCTATCTCTTTGATTTGATGGAGGAATCTTTATATATTCTAGGCTAACATATCCCTCGATCAATTCCTATTAACTCATGATATAACTAGGCAATGGTTGTTGGTCATTGTTTCACAACTTCCAATAATTTCTTCTTTTGTATTGAAGCAAGTGAGGCATTGATAATGATCACTGTACCATTATTTAAGAAGACACATTCTACTCCTACTGGTAGAGCCATTAGCTCAAGGCGTTCTCCTTAATTAATTTCACTTTGTTCATTAGAGAGTTGGTGCTGAATCTACTCCAACTTATTCATGCTTTTACATATGAACTTGTGAGGCTCTTAGCTCATGCACATTACTAAGCCAACCTCATTTTTAGTTATCAACCACTGAGTGCCCTCTTATTTAGTGGTTGATGCATATAGGCACCTTTGAACTTTTTTGATTTCTACACACTAACTACATGCTTGAAGTGATGTGCTCTTTATGGTCCATAGTTTTTGCATGTAGTGGCACCTTGTGTCATTGTATGTAATGAATGGAACTTTCTTCTTCTCAATTTTTCCAAATTCATTTTTCTTGAAAATTTTAAAGGAAAGATCTCTAATTCCCAACAATGCATCTATAGTGCTCAACCATGCTCTTTCCATAATTATAAGGAAGTTCCCTTGTTTTCCACATGGATTACTAAAAAATTAACAGGATATGACCATCCACAAATGGTGATCATGATATCTTTCACTAATCCCAAAGGAATAGTTATGGATTGGTATGTCAACTTCAATCTAATGTTGATCTGTTTCAAGGAAGGTAAGTTTTAGGCTTTATACATTTGTTGTGAAATTAAGTTAATTCCAAAATCTAAGTCCTAAACATCCTTACATGGTTCATTTCTAATAATCTATAAATAGATAAGAGGACTTGTACAAATAGATCTTTTCCTAGGAAAATTTCTAGCCTTAATCTAATTTGTGACTACATGGGTCAACATGATAGTGTGTAACTAGAGAGCACTTTGATTTAAAAGTTGCTTGATAATAATTTTAAAGGACATAGCAATAGGGTTAACAACCACAAGTGTTTGTGAGAGTTTTGTTGGGTTTTTGGATTTGAAGAATGATCTTTTGCAAGGCTTAGCTTTAGACCCACTTAACTAAGGAGCCATCTATAATTTTACAATCTTCGTAGCATTTCTTTGTTGTGGCTAGGCAAGTATCTCACCTTTCATGGATGGAGCAAGTGGTAGAGGAGGTGAAGGTAAAGGTTTAAGAGTGGAAGAATATTGAGGAGGATTGTAGGAAAATGAGGACTCCCCCTTGGTGATTGTGCTCTATAGTATTCAAGAGGATAATAGTGATGTGGGGAGGAAGCCTGACTGAAAGAGTCATGTGGAGAAATGGGCTACTAAATGTAATACTTGTGTGGATCTTGATGGTGATCAGGGTATTGTTGCCTTGGAGGTGGCATCCCCCATGATTGTGGGTGTTGCCACTACTGGTATTGTTCCTAAGGTTGAGGTGGTGCTTCACTTGAATAGTATGCTTATTGGTGGAATTGTTGTCAATAGTTGCCTTATGGATAAGGCAATTGCTTCAGTGCTTGTCATTATGCTAGTCTAGGATTTAAAGCATACACCCCAAATTACTATAAGTGTGAAAAAATAGAGCAACATCACTTGAGATGTTCATATTAACATATGTCATAACCATCATGATTGGAATTAGAATTTACAACCTCCTCTACTGATGTAGCTTTTCCCTTAGCTTTACGATGTTCATGTTTAGACTCCTTCTTCCTTCACTCATGACCACTACTTCCTTAATCTCTACTTTCCTTTGTAATCTTCAAAGCAATTTGAAATTTTTCATCTAAGGAGTCCCACATCTTATTAATCTTAGCCAATATTTTACTAACAAATTTTTGGATCAGTAAGGTTTTCCTTTGCACCACTTCATCAAGTCGTGCCTCCTCTTCATTTTCAGAGAAATGAACCTCCCTTTTGTAAATGGAGGGATCCTTGTTATATTCTTTTGCACTTTATCATTTTTAAGCTCTCCATCCTCTTTGGCCACTTACTCAATGAATCTTTGAATTTTATGGACCCTAAGCTTAGAAAGTTTCCCTTGGGCATAAACCTCAAGGGTTCTCCTTATTTTAGTTTTGAGTCCATCTATGATATGGCATAGTTGATCTTGTTGAGACTATCCATGGCCTAGTCATTAGTGAAACAAAGAGTAGTACCTAGCCATAGCTACATCTAAGGATTAATGAGTGTCTTGTTTCCATCCTTGGATTTGCCTCCTCAAATTGGACACTTTGGAGTACATTTGATACTTGTCATTGAACAGTTCTAGCATCATACTTCATTACTAAATAGATTCTAGTTCTAATGATTAGTACTAGCACTTTTCTTCTTTGATGAATTTCCTTGGGAATAGTTTTAGCTTTTTCCATTTTTTTTCCACATTCTACAAGACACAAACATCATGAAAGGCTTGAAGATGATTTTTTTATTTGAATTTTATCCCCCCTTGAACTTAGGGATATTATTCATATTGAACTATTTAAGGCAACTATCCTTCATGTGCTTGGTTGGTATACTAATACCCCTTGAAATGTTTAACATGTTTTTGGTAGCTAACAGGAGCTCATCATAGTCATAGTAGTTTCTATGGCCCCTATCATGGCCATGATGCCTATGATGAGTCCTGATGTCCCTGAATTCTCTATGATGTTCATCCCTTGGTTGTCCATGCCCATGGTCTTTATGGTCTTAGTGGGATATATGATCATCCCTATCCCACCATTCATCTTCATCATGATTTGTGTTTCCTCTTCTTCTCTTATCAAAGTTGGAGAAAGAAGATGATGAGGATGATGATGAAAGCAAAGACAGAGGAGAACTAGCACCAAAGCGATGCCTACTGCCCCCTCTTCTTTAATCCATTCCCCAATCACCATGTTTGTCTCTTTCATGATGTTTATCATTGTTCTTGCCTTGGTTACCATCTTTCAAGGCCCCTTGATCTTGGGACCCATTCTTTCTGTAATTAGGGTTGCCCATAGTTGACTACAACTACTAATTAAGGGTCTCCTCATTAAGAAGGGAAGGAGAATATATGTATTAGGAGTTACTGGAAAAGAAGTCCTCACCTTATTTATATGTTTGTAGGAATAAGTGGGTAGAAAACATTTTTCCTTTTGAAGCATCATAACAAGCTTCCATTTGTTGATCTTTCTTTCATTGTGCTTCTGTGGGATGATAATCCTAATAAGAATGGTTGTGAACCTTGTACTCTACATTGAGTTCAACAATGCCCAACTTGATGAGTTTGTTTAACAACATTGCTAGAACAAATCTATTGGGAGGTAACATGATGTTGTCTTCCATGTCCCTCCATCATAGTTTCTAGTCCTGATGTAGGATGAAGGTGAAATTCAGAGTGTAGGCATCTAGGTGAGTATAGACCACTTTGAATTATTATGGCATGGTTGTCTTTTTGCCTTCTTACCTTTGATTGGATTCACTTAGGAATGATTGTGGAGAGTCTTCCCTATGAGAAGAAGCCATATAAGTGATTGTGTAAAAATAGTGTGTGTTTGTTATTATTCTTTATCTTAATGGTTTTAACATTGGGTTCCTTTAGAACATTGTTAGAGAAATTCAATATCTTTCCTATGTAGTGCACTTAGCTAACTAAAGTCCTTGGCAACAGTGGCAATGATGAGCAATGAGTAGTTCCTACACCCAACCATACGAATCACAAGTGTTGCACTAGTGATCCAATCAAATTTCATGGACTTTAGCTCTCTGGATGTACAATAATCAAGGTGGTGACTTAAGGACGTGATTTTTGTCTTCTTGGCTTCACTTGTGTAAGTGCAAGTGTATGGGAAAGTGTAAGTCAAGGCAAATGATTTTTATTGATTATATATTTTATCTAATTTAATTTAAGTGTGAAATAGACTAATTAATTATGAATTAATCTAATGAACTATCTAATGCCTTAATCTACTTTCTAACATAAGCATTTGGGCCCACCTTCCGTGCACATCCTACACTTGTTAAGAACACTATTGGGTTGCCAAGTGTTAGGCTACTAGGTGAACCAAGCAATAACATTGCTAGGATTACCAAGCATTAACAGTATGTTTAAGGCAGTTATACTTATGTGTGATGATTAAGCATATTAATTAACTAAGAACATAAACATAAAATGCATAACAATAAAGTGCATGAATGTAAGCATTAATCTATTTTGAGTGTTACAAGGAGTTATAAGAATCTCATCTTTATTGCTGGCACACCAAAATGTTTAGGTACATTGATGTTCGAATAAGGATCCACATAATCCTTGAAGTCCTACTATGGGCACTTAGAAAATATTCTAACTTTGACAAAATGAAACTGCAAGAATTTAGCTACTCTATTGACTCAATGATGCCATAAATGTGGTGGTTACACACATTTATATAAGCAAAGATAGACACTATATCAATGCATATGCGTCAACGCATCAGCCCATAAGGAAATGCATGCCCATCGATGTAGCCCTTCACAAGATTTATCAACATCTTAAAAAAGGCCAATCAAGCTTGTCATAAGCCTTGACAAAATCAAGCTGAAGAAGAAAAGATTTGTTCTATGGAAGAATCCCAATGCATACCTCTAATAGTAGTAGCTACATTATCTAAGATGTACCATAAGTAGGCTATATTGACTATTCTTCTTTTCATCAAATTCATAGTTTCATACATGTCTCCTATGGATCTTATGTTGAAGTAGTTTCTTTACCCACACCTATTTGTGGTGTGGAACCCCTTACATATTTGCACAAGAAGTGGGCACCCTTTTGTGTTGCTTCTAGGAACAACTAACCAAGCTATTGTTCATTTCTTATAGCAAGTTGGGCCTTTTACTATTATCCATGACATTTGGTGAATGCCTTAGTAATGAGTGGCGAGGTACCCCTACACTCAACCATAGAAAACAAGCGTAGCACGCGTGATCTGGTTGAACTCTGTAGACTAAATGCCTAAATGCCCCATGGAACACTTGGGGTTAATCATTCGTTGTCTTCCCAGACTTACTTGTTGTTGTCACGGTGTATGGTTAAGTAAGTTTGAGGTATATGATTTTTATAGTCTTTTCTGGTTTTTCTCCTATGCTATTGAGGTGAAGGGTTGAGAGAGCTAACTAACTCTAACTAATGACTAATTCTAAATTAACTAGCGTCAGCATCCATTCCCACTTACCATACACACCCTGAACTATGCAACTGTGGCTACCAAACGCTAATCATTACTAGGATTACCACACATAACGCACGTGCTCGAAGTGGTCATACTGAGGCACCTAATTAGCATAAATGTGATTAGCAGCTGATTCCTTGACTATCCGTACACATCCGTAGATGCTCATAATCAAGTCGTACTCATCCCGCATTCTAGGAGTTGAGGGTGAGAGAGACTAATCGTGATGAGAAACCGATTCCTTGATTAGCCGTACACATTCATCAATGCTCGTAATCAAGTCATACTCATGCCACGCTAATGTAGGTAATAAATAACAAGTAATAAATCCTATTCCATGCACTGCAAGGTTTATCCACAAAGCTCGTCTTTATTGTCGTACACAACTTGCATTCAGGTACCAAGCTGCTTGAATACAGATCTGTTCACTTGGAGATTCCTACTGTGGGCACATGGAAAATATTCTATCTCTGGAGTGATCAAACTGCCAGAGTTTCCCTACTTTAAGCCTGGGATGAGAAATGAGGGAAGTGCTGCCTCTTATTTCTAGATTTGACGGTGGACCGCGATATCGCGTATGCGATACGCAGGGGATGATGCGATATCGCGTCTCATCATACCGCCATGACTGAATGAAAACTCATCCTTGAGTTCCTTACAATAATATTAGGAAGGTATGGAATTATTGAGGGGAATGAAACTAATGGGATGACATGTGAACAGATCATCATTACAAGACTTGACAAAATTGGTGTTCATGACAACAAGGGTGAACACCTTATTACAATGACATCAGGCCTTAGTTGGTAGCTGAGAAAGAGAGAGAGAAAGAAGTGTTTCTGCTGCCAAAGCCAAGATTGCACCTTTATTTTCCATCTATAAGCGCGTCATCGATCTTGCTCCTTGCATAGCTGCTTTAACGCTACTCCATTCCAAGTGTTTGCTCTAGATCCAATCCATTATTGCGTGGTTGCCATCTGCACACACAACACAATCTTAATTAGCAAGGGTAAATGAATCTCAATGCAGTTGATACCTTGCTGCGGTGTAAGTCCATTGGCTAGGTTATGGTATGGATGATATGGATATGGGAATATGTTACTGATGACTACTGAAGGTGTAGGGGTTAGGAAGAAAATCAAAAATTTT
>MNCI01004053.1:0-19484 GCA_015680685.1 Gnetum montanum | reverse complement strand
TCACTACTTTGTTCTACCTTAGACTCTTCTATAATTTTTAAGACAGTTTCATTTTAGATTCTAAGGAACACCATACATCATCTACCTTAACTGCTATTTCGGTTGTGAGTTTTTGAAGCGACAAGGTCTTTCCGTTCATCAACTCTTTGAGTGGTGACTCATCCTCTTCATGATAAAACTTCACTTCCTTCTTTTGAAGGGAGGGATCGTGGTTGTACTCTTCTGCACTTTCCCTTTTGCATAGCTCACCCTCTTCTTTTGTTANGGTGAAGTTGATCCCACTGAGCGTACCCATGGCCCAGGCAATGATGTAACAATGTGTAGTAGTGGGCCCTGACAGCATCCAAAGGTTCATGTATACCTTGCTTCCAGCCTTGGATCTACTTACACAAATTGGACACTCTAGAGTATGTTTGATACTTTTCATTGAAGAGTTCTAGCATTGTACTCCACCTCCTGATGGTTTCTGATTCTAAGGATCGGTACCAGCTCTCTGCTTCTTTGGTGAGTGTCCTTGGGAACAACTTAAGTTTTTGCCACTCATTTTCTATATTCTGCAAGGCATAGGCATTGTGGAATGCCCATAAATGATTTTGCAGATCAGCATTGTATTCCCCTTCAAATCGTTGGATGTTATTCATGTCTAAACGCTTGATCCGGCTATCCTTTAAATGCCTTGTGGGAATCCTAACTACCTCTGTTATGTTAAGCATACTTTGGGTTGTGAGGAGGGGCTCGTCATGATCGCCTCTTTCATGATGCCTGTGATGTCTACGTTGTTCCCTACTCTCCCTACGTCCTTGCCCTTGTCCTCTCTCTCGACTTTCCTGTCGAGGTCTTTCTTCCTTCTTACTTTTATCCTCATCTTTATGTTCATGGTGGCTGTGCCCAAATGTGGAAGGAGAGGATGAGTGATGTGAAGAAGGGGAAGAAGAAGGGGAACCATCACCATGATGATGTTTCTTGCCTTCTCTTTGACTACTACAGCCCCGATCGTGGTGACAATCTAAGTGCCCGTCCTTAGCGTAAGTGGTTGTTCCCTTTGTGAATAGTTGGTGTTCATGGGCATCAGAACCAAGAATATGTATCATTGATCGTAGGTTCTGATACCCAACCTCCTCATCATCATTAGGAGGGGGAACATCTTTTGCTAAAGAACCCGTGATAAGGGGTCCCTCATCTCCTATTTCACTAAGGATGTGTGGGAACTTGCCCTTCAACAGTGCATGTTGACTCTCCTGCCTTAAGTCTCTCATACGTTGGGCATCTATGGGATAATAATCCCTCATGTCAAAGTCTTCCACAACATATTCAGCAAATAGTTCTTGCATGCCAATCTGTGCCAAGGCACGGAAGAGCATGTTAGGGGCTGATCGATCTGGGGGTAACACGATGTTACCTTGCAAATCTCTCCATTGCAACTGTTCGTCTTGATGGAGGATAAAAGTGAAGTCTAGAATATACTCATCGGGATGAGTATAAACTATCTTGTATTTTTTAGGACTTGGCTGATTTTGGTTATGTTTTTTATGTTGCCGACTGTCTCGTGTGTGGTCCTTAGGTGGTGAGTTGCTTTTATGAGAAGAAGGCATTGTTATTGGTGTGCTAATTTCACCGTTATATAAAATTTTATCTTGATTAACCCGAAGGTTCGTTAAGGCTCACAACGATGTGAGTGATATCCCTTATGTTCTATTCAGCGCACAAACACTTAGTCCCCGGCAATGGCGCCAATGATGAGTGACGAGGTACCCCTACACTCAACCATACCAAACGAGTGTAACATGCGCGATCTGGTCAAACTCCGTAGACTAAATGCCCAAACGCCCCATGGAACACTTGGGGTTAATCATTCGTTGTCTTCCCAGACTTACTTGTTGTTGTCACGGTGTATGGTTAAGTAAGTTCGAGGTATATGATTTTTATAGTCTTTTTTGGTTTTTCTCCTATGCTATTGAGGTGAAGGGTTGAGAGAGCTAACTAACTCTAACTAATGACTAAGTCTAAATTAACTAGCGTCAGCATCCATTCTTACTTACCATACACACCCTGAACTATGCAACTATGGCTACCAAACGCTAATCATTACTAGGATCACCACACGTAACGCACGTGCTCGAAGTGGTCGTATTGAGGCACTTAACTAGCATAAACGTGATGAGCAACCAATTACTTGACTAGCCGTACACATCCATAGATCCTCGTGATCAAGTCGTACTCATCCCGCATTCTAGGAGTTGAGGGTGAGAGAGACTAATCGCAATGAGCAGCCAATTTGTTGATTAGCCGTACATATTCGTCAATGCTCGTAATCAAGTCGTACTCATGTCGTGCTAATGCAGGTAATAAATAACATGTAATAAATAACAAGTAATAAATCCTATTCCATGCACTGCAAGGTTTATCCACAAAACTCGTCTTTATTACTGTATACAACTTGCATTCAGGTACAAAGCTGCTCGAATAAAGATCCATTCACTTGGGGACTCCTACTGCGAGCACATGGAAAATATTCTATCTCTGGAGTGATCAAACTGCCAGAGTTTCCCTACTTTAAGCCTAAGATGAGAAATGAGGGGAGTGCTGCCTCTTATTTATAGATTTGGCGAGGAACCGCGATATTGCGTACGTGATATCGCAGGGGACGACGTGATATCGCGTACAGGATATCGCATGGGATGCGATATCACGACGGCCATCACGGACGCGATATTGCAGTGCATGCGATATCACGTCTTATCACTTAGCATAATTAATATGGAGAAAAAAGCTCATCTATAGGAAATGAACAGTGTTTTATAGCTAGCTAGCAACCTTATGGTAACCTTTATCCTTTCTTACCTAGGGTTTGGACTAGCCATGGTGAAGTTTATAATATGGCGTAGTATTGTCTACATTATTAGTAGGAGCCAATATCAAATGCCCAACCCACCCTCTTTTGTAATACTAGGTTCTTTACTAAATCATTAAACCTTTATTATAGGTAATTTTTTATATTTTAAAATAGAAATAAGTTTTTAAGGAACATACAAATCAGTAAAAATTATGGTAGCTCAATTAGCAATGCAATGAATTACTAACTAATAAATTACAAGGTCTTGATGCGATTAAAGCACTTTTACACCCGTACCATGTTTTTTTTTTCATATCAAGCAAGTGGTTAAGTTTGTACACTCAATTCCAACATATTGTAAAGAAAGATAACGAACTTGATTTCCAGCTAGAGATAATGAAAAAAAGAGCAAAATAGTCGGCACTATTTGTAAGAGTGACGTGGCATCCTACCATTTATAGCAGTGAAGCTGTAGCATGATCCCACTCAATATGTGAACAGCAATTTCCAAATCAACAACTGTCCATAAATCGTATCTGCATTGTTACTTCAACGAGATCGAGATTATGTTGTGAAATCAAGCATTGAAAAATGGCATCTTTGTTTCAAATACATGTTATAAGAAGACGATAGTGACGCATGGTTGAGACCCTTAATGTTTCAATCTTTGACGCATGGATGAGACCCTTAATGTTTCAATCTTTTACAAATCAGATCAAAGAAGGCACGACTGAAGCAAGAGCAAGCATTAAGAATGAAAATAAAGTTTATAATCATTCTACGCATCCCTTCAAAGTAAGATAAAGATAAAAATCCTACTCAACTAATGTGCAAGACTCTCAACAAAATGTTTAATCTGTCTACAATGCCATATTCACATCTCGTGTAAAGAGATAAAATACATCAAGGCGATTTCAAAGGCTATCCATGCTCATGGTTGCTTGGAAGAATGTTCAACGTTCTACTTGGATAGCAAGTGTATTTTATGTAAGAGCAGTATATTATTTCATTTCTTTGGCAAATGGTGGCGTAAATCATTTTTCCTGGTAATACAGTTACGAAGAATTATGGTATTTAGCACTCCTAGAATTATTCTCAGCCTTTCAATTTCACATGGTTACGTTTCGAAAAGCCGGATATGTTATCGAAAATATTGAAAAAATACAACCCTTAACCAACCAAACAAATTGGGTTATCTATAATACCTTTTATATATTTTATACTTAATATTTTTATCTTATTATGCTATTTTTGATGAAAACTCTCGAAAATTGAAAACCAGAACATTACAGGCAAGCATGCAGGATCATGGCGAAAGGTAACACGAACCTTTTTGACGTGCTTTCACTGCATGTAATTTGTAATGCAGAAGACTATTTAAAACGCCCGAGCTGTGCTGTGCTGCTCGTCCAAAAATCCTGAAAGCAGCTGCATTATCTCCTATTTGACATTTCTTAGCCAGAAATCCGAGTCTTTCACCGCAACAATGGCGATGGCAAAATTCGCAGCACTTGCTTTGTGCCTGCTGGCTTTTGCCGCGGTGGCCGTTTCAGGAAATTTCAACGTCAAGGGCAACGTCTACTGCGATACCTGCAACGTAGGATTTGTGACCAGGATTGCCTATCCCATCAAAGGTACTGTTCAAATTACCCTCCTCCGTCTTTATCCGTTAGTTTCTTCGTTTCTTCTCGGAATCTATGACAGTAAAACTAAGAATCATGAATGTAGTGAAATATCAAACCCAAACCGAAACTGAAGTTCGTTTTTGTTGTTGCATACAGGGGCGAAGGTAGAGGTGGAATGCAGAAAGAAGGGAAAGCAGGCATTCTATAAATCTGGTGAGACGGATGCGCGGGGAAATTTCAATATATTGTGCAAGGAAGAGCATGAAAAAGATGTGTGCGTGGCCAGGGCGGTTTCTGCATCTGGGCCCTGCAGTGGCACTACTGATGTGATGGAGGGACCTGTTTATCTTACCCACAGAAATGGCGTGGCCTCTGATGATGGGCTGACTGGTCCTTTCGCCTTCCGCTACGCTTCTGGTGGAACTTTGGGCTCCTGCAAGGCTGTTCTCGCCGAGTATACCATTCTTGATGATGACACCATCTAAATAATCAAGCTCCTCCTCCTCCTTGATCTTCCTCCTACCTAAATTTCCTCCCATCTCTGTTCTGATTACTAGTGTTCTAAAATAAAATGTTTTTCTGGCATTCAGCTTTCTTATTATTAATTGTTAAGCGCTTCGTTGGTGATGAGTGGTGAGGTACACCCTACACTCAACCATACGAAACGAGCGTCGCACGCGCGATCTGGTTGAACTTTGCAGACGGACTAGTTGTGGCACCTAGACAGTTATCCTTAGGTCGCAGTTCGTTGTCTTCCCACCTGGACTAGTATTATATTTGTCACGTATGGTTTAGTCCAGATGAGGTGTATGATGTGTTCCTAATCTATGCTACTCTTGAAGGCACTGGAAAATAATATTTAACTAAGCTAAACTAGGAGGAAAAGGGTAAGAAAATCTAATCTAGCCGACGTGCAATGAGCAACCGATTCCTTGATCAACCATACACATCTTGGACCTTGTGCACGACTACCACTAGGACTACCAAGCGTAGATCCTAGGTATGCTACTGGGATTACCAAACACATATCCTAGATACGCCACTGGGTTACCAAGCGTAGATCCTAGATATGCCACTGGGCTACCAAGTAGTCACACTTAAATGTTCGTAATCAAGTTGTAGTCGTTGCGCATTTTAAGAGTTTAAGGGTGAGAGAGAGAAAACAGTAAATAACATTAAATAAATAAACAAATAAATAAATAACAAAGTAAATGCTGCAATGATGAAGTAATCTCGATCTTTATTGCCGGTCATGTGCATGTCCAAGTACGACACACTTGAATAAAGACACCGTACAATTACATTCACCACACTGCGGGTAGACACAGGAAAAAATATAACTCTGGAGGGATCAACTACCAGAGCTTCGCTACTCTAAAATTGGGATCTCCAAACAAGGGAATGTTGTCTCTTATTTATAGATATGACAGCGAACTGTGATATCGGGTACGCGATATCGTGGCCTATGCGAATCGCGTCTCATCAGTTGGTTATTCATGTTTGAAATAACGAAGTTGTTATGGTTTAATTTGTAACCACTTGTAAGGAGATAAATCATCTTACGAAAATAATAGCAGGGGAAGGCAAAGATTTAACACAACAACATTAAATTAGCAGGCAAAGATTTAACACAACAACGTTAAATTAGCATACCTTGGTATCACATTGGCATACCTCCTGGAATTTAAGTTGTAAACTACCTACTTTAACCAAGTGTATAAATACTATCATTACATAAACCATTACCATTTGCATTTCACATTTTATCTTTGTTTTCCCACTTCAACATTTTCTATCATGATCACAAGGAAGATCCTTGATGTGGTCTTTGGTCTTAAATGTTTTTTGTATATGTACTTAGTCTTTTAAGTACTAATGATTCATCTATGGATACAACTCTTGGACTCATTTGAGAAAGCATTTACAAACACTTACGAGACTTGTTTTTTAATGAGTCTAAAGAATGTGGAACTCAATTAGTAGGCCTTTTGTTTTTTGTATCATGTTGATGTTAAGTTATGTGGTGATTGATCCAACATGGGTCAAAACCAGTTAGCAACATAGTTAGCAGTAGTTACTGGTTCCAGTAGTTAGTGGTTCTAGTCTAGTTTTCGTTCTCTTCTATAACGGCCCAAAAACATTCTTATAACCATAATTGTATTCAGCAAAAATTATTTAATAACAATTCTCATGTATTTCCAGTGGTGTGCTTGCTTAAATGCCACACAAAGCTGTGTGTGTTGCCTGTGTTTTCTTTTTCTTCGGTTCTTTATTTGTTCCTAAATATAACAAATGGTATCAGAGCAACGGATCAGTGGGAGCAATGGCATCCGAGGACGGGAAAGTCCAGATCGACAAATTTGATGGAACAGATTTTGGGTTCTGGAAGATGCAGATTGAAAATTATCTGTATCAAAAGAGGCTGCATGAACCACTGCTAGGGAAGAAGCCAGATCAAATGGATCAAGGAGATTGGAATCTCTTAGATCATTAGGCACTTGATGTGATTAGATTAACATTGGCAAGAAACGTCGCATTCAACATTATTAATGAGACAACCACTGTAGGTTTAATGAAAACGTTGTCAAGTATGTATGAAAAACCATCTGCTACAAACAAGGTATATTTGATGTGTCGGTTGTTCAATCTAAAGATGGGTGAAGGTCCATTAGTTACAAATCACATCAATGAATTCAATATGATAATTAGTCAATTGAATTTAGTGGCAATCACCTTTGAGGATGAAATCTAGGCATTGATTTTGTTGTCATCCTTGCTAGAGAGTTGGTCTGCAACAGTGACTGCTGTGAGTAGCTCATTAGGTACTTTAAAATTAAAGTTGAATGATATTCGAGACTTGATTCTTAGCCAAGACATTTGTAGAAGGGAGTCAAGCGAATCCTCATGGTATGCTTTGAATACAGAAAGCAGAGGTAGGAGCTCACAACGTGGTCAAAACCATGATTTTGCTGTCATCTTTGCCAGAGAGTTGATCTGTAACAGTGATTAGTTTGAGTAGCTCATCAGGTACTTTAAAATTAAAGTTGAATGATATTCGAGGCTTGATTCTTAGCTAGGACATTTGCAGAAGGGAGTCAAGCGAATCCTCAGGGTCTACTTTGAATACAAAAAGTAGAGGTAGGAGCTCACAACGTGGTCAAAAGCATGGTAATGTTAGATCGAAGTCTAGAGGCAGAGGAAAATCTAAAAATCACAAGGAAGTTGTTTGCTGGAATTGTGACAAAAAGGGTCACTTTAGAAATCAATGCAGGGCACCAAAGAAGAAGAAAAATCACACTCAAGATGATGAATCAGCGAATGCAGCAGAGGAGATTATTGTTGATGCTTTGATTTGCTGTGTGGACAATCCCATTGAATCTTGGATTCTGGATTCAAGTGCTTCATTCCACTCCACTCCATGCAAGGAATTGTTACATAATTATGTTGCAGGGAAGTTTGGAAAGGTTTATATTGCAGATGATGAACCTTTGGATATTGTGGGGAAGGGTGAAGTTCAAATAAAGACCACCCAAGGGATGGAATGGAAATTGCAAGATGTAAGACATGTTCTTGGACTTAAGAAAAATTTAATCTCCATGAGATGGATTTGGATGGGTATACAACAACATTTGGCGATAGATCATGGAAGATTACCAAGGGAAACTTGGTTGTTGCATGAGGTAGTAAGGTGGGAACATTGTACATGACTACAACAAAGAAAGATGCAGTTGCAGTTGCTAACTATGATGGTGATTCAGTCCTATGGCACCGAAGACTTGGGCACATGAGCAAAAAAGGCATGAAGTTGTTGGCTTCAAAGGGAAAGTTTCCAAACTTTAAGTGTGATGATGTTGGCTTGTGTGAATATTGTGTTTATGGGAAGCAAAAACGCATTACTTTCTCAAAGATAGGGAGGATATCACAAATTGAAAAGCTTGAACTGGTGCATTTAGATGTATTGGGGTCAGCTCCAGTGAAGTCTCTTAGAGGCTCAATCTATTATGTCACCTCATTGACGATTCCACTAAGAAGGTATGGGTTTATTTTCTTAAAAATAAATCTGATGTGTTTGCCACTTATAAAAGGTGGAAAGATGAAGTAGAAAATCAGACTGGTTTAAAAATAGAATTTCTGAAGTTAGATTGTGGAGGGGAATATGACAGCCAAGAATTCAAGAATTTCTGTTCAGAAAATGGGATCAAGATAGTTCCAAGAACGCCTGAGAAAAATGGTGTTGCTGAACAGATAAACAGAACCTTGAATGAAAGAGCTAGGAGCATGAGAATACACTCTAGGCTATTAAAGTTATTTTGGGCAAATGCAGTTAACACAGTAGCCTACCTCATTAATCGAGCACCTTCAATTCCATTGGAGTTCAGAATATCAGAGGAGGTATGGACTGGGAAGGAGGTAAACCTTTCACATTTGAAAATTTTTGGGTGTGTCTCGTATGTACATATTGATTCAAATGATAGAGATAAGCTTTATCCTAAAGCCAATAAATGTTATTTTATTGGCTATGGTTCTGATAATTTTGGTTATCGTCTGTGGGATGATCAAAATAGGAAAATTATTAGACACAGGGATGTCATTTTTAATGAACACATGGTGTACAAGGATAGGTTCGGTTTAGAATCCAACATTGCAATGAAGTAAGAAAAGGAATGTGAGAAGGCTGAACACGAAGAGATATCTAAGAGGGATGTGGATGGAAGAACTCAAGCAAATCCTGGAAACAGGGTAGCTGAAAATGAAAATAACGTTGCAAAAATAGCCACACCAGAGCCTCAGTTGAGAAGGTCTGCAAGAACACCAAAGCCTAGAGAAAGGTACTCTCCCTCATTACATTACTTATTGCTGACTGATGTTGGGGAACCAGAATGTTTAGATGAAGCAATGCAGGCAACAAATTGTGTTGAGAGGGAGGTGGCTATGAGAGATGAGATGAAGTCACTCCACAAAAATATGACATGGACACGAACTGAGTTTCCAGAAGGAAAGAAGGCATTGCAGAATAAGTGGGTGTATAGGGTCAAGGAAGAACATGATGGCAGCAAAAGATACAAAGAAAGGTTAGTAGTTAAGGGTTTCCAATAGAAAAAGGGAATTGACTACATAGAAATTTTTTCACCTGTAGTAAAGTTTACTACTATTAGAGTAGTGCTAAGTATTGTGGCTGCTGATGATTTGCATCTAGAGAAGCTAGATGTCAAAACTGCATTTCTACATGGTGACCTCAAAGAAGACATTTACATGATACAACCAGAAGGGTTNATGGTACAAAAAGTTTGATGGATTTATGTGTAAAAATGGCTTTGTTCGAAGCGAGATGGATCATTGCTACTATGCTAGTTGCAAGGACTAGCATGAAGGAGATCAATAGCTTAAAGCAGCATTTGGTAAGAAAATTTGAGATGAATGACTTGGAGCCAGCTAAGCAGATACTTGGGATGAGAATATCTAGAGATAGATCAGAGGGATTGTTGAAGCTATCTCAAGAAAAGTACATAGGAAAGTTGTTGAAAAATTTTAGTCTTCAAGATGCCAAGATCAAAAATACTCCTATGGGAAGCCATGTTCATCTCTCCAAGGAGCAGGCATCAAAGACAGATGAGGAGAGAAAACACATGGCCAAAGTACCTTATGCTTCAGTAGTTGGAAGCTTGATGTATGCTATGGTATGTACTAGGCCAGACATAGCTCATGCAGTGGGAGTTGTTAGCAGGTTTATGTCTGATCCAGGAAGGGAGCATTGGGAAGCTGTAAAATGGCTCCTAAGATATTTGAAAGAAACTTCAGGTATGACACTTTGTTTTAAAAGGATCAGCATTACTCTACGGGGTTTTTCTGATGCGGATTTGGGAGGTGACTTGGATAGCAGGAAGAGCACCACTGGTTGTCTCTTTATCGTGGGTAACATGGCTATGAGCTGGATGTCTCAACTTCAGCAGAGCATTGATCTCTCAACCACAGAAGCAAAATATATGGCTATCTCAGAAGCTGGAAAAGAGATGATCTAGTTGAAGGGTCTTCTAAAAGAATTGGGTAAGACACAGGATAGCAATGAGCTTTTCACTGATAGTCAAAGTGCCATACATCTAGCTAAAAATCCAGTCTTCCATTCCAAATCCAAACACATTCAACTGAGGTATCATCATATCTGGGAATTGATAGATGATGGAACATTATTGCTGAGGAAGATTCCTAGTTCAAACAATCCTGCAGACATGTTAACCAAGGCAGTCACCTTTGCTAAGCTGAAACTTTGCACAACCTTAGCAGGCCTCCATGGTTAGTAATGAGGAGGCATTGTTTGTGGGATTAATATCATGTGTGGAATAAGCAAGGGAGTAAAAGCTTTTTGTTTGATCCATCTCCAAGTGGGAGATTGTTAAGTTATGTGATGACTGATCCAACATAGGTCAAAACTAGTTAGCAGCAGTGAGCAATAGTTAGCAGTAGTTACTGGTTCCAGCAGTTAGTGGTTCTGGTCTAGTTTTCGTTCTCTTCCATAACGGCCAAAAAACGTTCCTGTAACCATAATTGTATTTAGCAAAAATTATTTAATAATAATTCTCATGTATTTCCAGTGGTGTGCTTGCTTAAACGCCACACAAAGCTGTGTGTGTTGCTTGTGTTTTCCTTTTCTTCGGTTCTTTATCTATTCCTGAATATAATAGTTGAGAGTTTTAGCCATGTTTGAGGAATCAGTCTGCTTTTACTTATATTCTATAAGAGTTTTACCAAGTTATGGTCTTTGGTACACATCCACCTTACATAAAACATCTTAATGTCATTATCCTATCAACATGGACTAGCTTGATAAGTAGATAAAAGATTTGATAATGATTTTTCTTATGGTTAATCTCATTCCATAATCCTTGAATATATACCTTGTGTTTTACCTAGGTTCTATTAAACCATGATATTGGATACACATCCTCATATGCATCATTTTAATGGGTGATATCATACCCCAAAAATAATGAATAATATTACTAATAAATCCAAAGTACATCAAATAATCAACATAAAGAAGAGATTTTAAATAAAGAAAAGATAAGTCCAATAGTTTTGGAGATGTCCTTACAACCAATCCTAAAAAACCTCCATCTAATGTGGTAAAAGGATTAGCCTTCTTTCATAGGTTTGCAATTTTTACTAAAGGCTTCCTTGTAAACATAAGAAAAAATTTCTATCTAAAGAAAAATATTCTTTATTTGTAAATGGACTTTAGATTTTGACACTCAATCTAAATAATATTATAAAGTTTCATGTTTTGTTGAGCTACTTAATTTTTTATTAGTTTTTCAAAGATCAAAGTAGCAAATTGTTAGTCTTATTGGTTCCATTAAATATATGAAATCTATTTCCACACCATTGGATTCATGTAGACATTTTTGTGTTGAAATTAATATTTTTAATCATAGAAAAGAATTGGAATTGCAAATTGATCATAAAGAATAATATCATTAATGCTTGATTGAAAGTTGCTAAAAATTCTTAATTTCTATTTCTAAGCATGTGCAATTGGGCACTCATATAAACCATGTGAAAAAAAGTCTTTACTTTTACAAAAAGGACAT
Organism: Gnetum montanum; assembly: GCA_015680685.1. NCBI lineage: Eukaryota > Viridiplantae > Streptophyta > Gnetopsida > Gnetales > Gnetaceae > Gnetum > Gnetum montanum. Next base: position 7,440 of record MNCI01004053.1, on the reverse strand, counting down.
TTAGGAAAAACATTTCCTATATGTTGAAGATAAGTACCAATAGGAAGACCTTGATGTATTTATCTTATAATTAAGATGCATATCTTGAAAAAAATATTGAAGCTTAAAGTAATTTAGATTTTAGAATATACTTTGATAGGTTTTTAGCTAAACATTTTTTACTATCTTTTCATACCTTATGAAATTAAAACTAAAAAAAATGTTTAATTATACATGTATGATGAGTGGCGAGTAGTCCCTATGCCCAACCATATGAATCACAAGTGTTCACTAGTGATTCGGTTAAATTCCATAGATTTTACTTCCCAAAATGCCAATGGCAAAGACAGTGATTTATAGGCATGATCGTTGTCTTTTTAGCTTCACTTGTGTTGGTCCAAGTGTATGGTTAAGTGAAAGCCAAGGCAAATGATTTGTGTTGATTTTTATACTTTATTTTAATGAGTCTATGTATGAAATAAAGTGATTAATTATGAACTAATCTAAGTAACTATCTAACGCTTTAGTCTATTTCCTAACATAAGTATTCAGGCCCACCTTCCATACACATCTTGAACTTGTTATAACGTTGTTGGGTTACCAAGTGTTAGGCTACTAGGCATATTAAGTGATAACACCATTGGGATTACCAAGCATTAATGGTATTCTTGAGGCAGCCGTACTTATGTGTATTACTTAAGTATATTTAATTAACTAGGAACATGAAGTTGATGAGCAGCGAGGTACCCCTACACTTAACCATACAATCGTGACATACAAGTAAGTTTGGGAAGACGACGATCAACCAACCCGTCCTTATCCCATAAACTTTTTAACCAACTCGTGCCCTAGCATAAATTTTTCAATTTTTTCCATTCTACTATTTTCCTAACCCCTACACCTTGGGTAGTCTCCAGTGATAAATCTCTAAACTAGTTTCTGCCATAACCACAACTTAGTCAATGCACTTCATATCGAGGCAAGGTATCAACTGCATTGTGGATTATCTATTCTTGCTCATTTGTGACTATATTGTGTGTGCAGATGCCGATCATACAAACAATGGACTGTGCTTGGAGGAAGCACTCAAGATGGACTAGAACTGGAGTGTTTACAAAAGGAGAAAGTTTGGTGGCGTGGCTATGGATAAACAACGAAGGGCACAATCTCAGCATTGGCAGCACCACACTTCATCTTCTTTCTCTCTTTCTCTTCAAGTTGCCAAATAAAGGCTTGAATGTCATTTATGTACAAGTGTTCACGACAATGGTCATGAACACTAATGTTGTAATATGCTTATTGATCCTTTTACTGGGCACATTGAGTCTGTCATCCCATTCCACTGTCAATTGTCAATTAGTAAATAATCCCATACCTTTTCAATATTTTGTAAGGAACTTGAGGATAAGCTTTCATTCAGTAATGGGGGTATGATGAACTACGATATCAAGGTCATGATATCGCATCCGCAATATTGGGTCCGTGATATCGGAGCCTACCATTTGATGTTGGATACCCGATATCGGGACCTAGCTCCTTGCATATAATTAAGAGACAGGCACACTTGGTTTGGTAATTAGATAGTTAGGCCCTTAGCCAAACTCTTGCCTTTTCTTCCTCCCAGAGTTAGAATTATTTTTGCGTGCCTGCAATAGGAGTTATAGAGTGAACGGATCTTTTATTTAAGCATCGTGTACCTAAGCACACTTTGTGTAGGACAATAAAGATGAACTTTATGATAAACCTTGCAGCATACAAAATAGATTAATTTGAGTTAATTGATGTTATTAAATTATTTCCTAGTTAATTAATGTCTTTTCTCACCCTAAACCTTCTTAAGTAAATACACTTAGTACAACCACTTCGAGCATGTGCGTAATGCTTGGTAACCTAGTAACGATTAGTGTTTGGTAATCCCAACAACGTTGCACTGGTTCAGGATGTGTATAGAAAGTGGGAATAGATGCTGGTGTTAGGATTAGTTAGAAGCTAGTTAATGAGTAGTTAAGTTAAATTAGTCACTTAGTTATCTCTCTTCTCCCTTATTAGCACAGGACATTAAAAGCATAAAAGCTATAAAAATCATATGCCTCAAGCTTACTTAACTATACAATCGTGACATACAAGTAAGTTTGGGAAGACAACAATCAACCAACCCATCCTTGTTCCACAAGGGTACATAAGCACTTAGTCCTTGGAATTCGACCAGATCGTGTGTGAAATGCTTGTATTCATATGGTTGAGTGTAGGGGTACCTCGTCGCTCATGATAGGTGCCGTTTCTTGGGACTTAGTTGTTTGTGTGCTAATTAGAACTTAAAAAATCATTCACATCATTGGAACAAAACCTTAGGGTTGGTTGAGAAAATAATAAATAAGAATACATTATACACTGAATAGACAAGTATGTCTCCTTCTTTATGCGAAAGCACCTCACCACCTAGGTTTGAAACAGGAAATAATCAACGGTGTAATACACATGACATTGATCTGCTAGTCCCTCAACAAGTTTGAGTGGTATATATTCATCTCGATGAGTATATACAAGACTTCACCTTTATCCTCCATTAAGATGAACAACTATGTTGGTGAGACTTAGAAGGTAACATAGTATTATGTCCTAATCATTTAGTCCCAAGCATGCTTCTTTGTGCTCTTACATGAATTGGCATGCCACACTTACATGCAAAATACATTGTGCAAGACCAAGACTCAAGAGAATACTATCCCATGGAGGCATAATATCAAAGGAACTTGTAACAGGAGAGACATCATAAGTCTTTGAAGGGTAAGTGGTCCCAGGATGTCCCACATGTCTTAAGCAAAAATGAGGGTGGTGAACCTACCTTAGGTAGTTGCCCACATAATGATGTTCCTTCCTTTGACTTTGGCCAAGGGGTTGTGTATCAAAAGCTTCATTCTACTATTCATAACCTAGGTTCTAATACCCACGGGCACAAAGGATCCAAAAAATGGACACAGACACATGATAAAGGTGGACATTCTGATCGTAATCGTGATCAAGGCCATGATCATCAAAGAGAAGGTAGCAGACACCATCATGGTGACAGTTCTCCTTCTTCTTCACCTTCATCATCTTCTTCATGCTCTCCTTTAGTATCTAGACACAGTCATAAAGAAAAAGACCATGGGGATAAAGGTAGGCAAAGTGGAAGTCATAGGTGAAATAGCTAGGAAAGGGGACAAGGGCACTCTAGAGAATCACAACATAGAAGAAGGGAGAGTAGGGAACAACGTAGGCATCATAGATGCCATGGACGAGACGATCATGATGAATCCCTACTCGCTACTCGAAGTATGTTAGACATAACTGAGGATGTTAGAATTCCAACTAGGCACTAGAAAGATAGTAGGATCAAGAGATTATATATGAACAACATCCCATGATATGAAGGGGGATACAACGCTAATCCTCAGACTCACTTACAAGCATTCCATGATGTGTGTGCCTTACAAAACATAGAGAATGAATGGCAAAAACTTAAATTGTTCCTGTGAACACTAGTTAAATAAGTAGAAAGTTGGAACCGGTCCTTAGAATTAGAATCCATTCATAGGTGGAGTACCATGTTAAAATTGTTCAACGATAAGTACCAAACGTACTCTCAAGTGTCCAACCTACAAAAGTAAATCTAAGGTTGGAAACAAGGAGGACATGAACCCTTGGATGCTGCCATGGGCATATACTATGCATTGTTATATCGTTGTCCTAGCCATGGTTATTCATAGAGGTATCAATTGTGCCATCTCATAGATGGGCTTATGCATGAAATGAGAAGAACCCTTGGGACTTATGCCTAAGGAAAACTGTCTGATCTTAGGTCCCATCAAATGCAAAGACTATTGGAGCAAGTTGCTAAGGAAGAAGGTGAGCTACGAAAGAGAGAAAGTGCAGAAGAGTATAACTAAGATCCTTCCCTCTAGAAGAGGGGAGTAAGATTTTGTAAGGATAAAGAAGAGTCACCACTCGAAGAGATGATGAATAGGAAAACTTTGCCTATTCAAAAGTTGACATTAGAAGTTTCAGCAAAGGTAGAAAAAATGTGGAATTCCCTAGACAATAGATTTAAAATTGTTCTTAAAATAGTAGAGGAGTCTAGAGAGTAAGGTAGTGATCATGAAAAAATTTAAAAGAGAGAAGCTAAACATGCATGTAGCAAGGGTAAGGGCAAAGTTGCCATCATTGAAGAAGTTGTGGATTCGGAAATAAGCAATGATAGCAGATGTGAGATATATCAATATGACCATCCTAAGGGATGTTGCCTAGTAATCTTACATCTGTAGGAGTTTGGGGTGTATGAACTCAACCCATGATTAAACAAAAGGCAAACACCCCAAAGGTTACCTTATTCTCAAGGTAACCCATGGTAGTTCCACCAACCCTTAACATATTATTCCAATGGAACTCCACCACAATCGGTCAAGCAATATCACTAGTGGCAACACCCACAATCATGGGAAATGCCATCACCAAGGCAACAATATCTTTATTGGCAACCTAACCTGTATGGATATTACATGTAGCAACCAATCTCTCCATGTGACTCTACTAGTCACGTTACTCCTCAACCTCACTACCAAGCTCGTGAATATTATAGGACTCCTTCTCCTAGGGTCGATGTTCCACAAACATACCATCCTTCTCATCCAATTGCATCTCTTCCACCAATAGCTCCATTACCACTTGCTCCAGCTATGCAAGGTGAAATCCCTACTCAACCACAACAACGTAATTCCACAAGGGCTATTAACTCTTAACCTATTGTTAGTTCCAACAACCACATGAAGAAAACACCTTTCTTTAGAACCAACAATCCAACCAAGCCCTTACAATTACAAGCGGTTGACTCCTTAGATGCCTCAGTATCAATTAAAACTTTGGAGCCTCCTTCAATCCAACCACCACACTTAATGATATGGTCATGCTAACGCCTGTCGTCACCAATTGAATTAAAGCTAGCCATCTTCCCAAGAAATTCTCTGATCCTGGGAGTCCTTTGATATATTTACAAATCACTAAAAATGAATCGTGTAAGGCTCTTTTGGATTTAGGTTCTGGTGTCAACTTGATTTCTCAAGAAATGTACAAGGCTTAGAACCTACCTCCATTGAAAAAGAGTAACATCCATCTAGAGTTAGCTGACCAGTCCATCAGTGTCCCATTAGGACTAGTGGAGGACATTGTTACCACTATTTATGGGTGGTCATACCTAGCTGACTTCCTAGTGATTTAGATGAACAATGGTAAGGGGGACTTCCCAATCATAATGGGAAGAGAATGGCTAAGCATAGTTGATGTGCACCTAAGAATCCATGATCTTTCCCTGGAAATATCAAAGGAAAACACATTTGGAAAGATCGAGAAGAAGAAATTTCCATGCATCGCATATAATGACACAGGGTGTAATTGTGTATAGAGGTCATGGGTTGTGCAAAGTTTAACATTTCCTGCATGAAATCAGTGTGCACAAGTGATCAACATATAAAGATGCCTGTATGTAGCAGCCATGTGACAAGAAGACACCTAGTCGCTAACAGTTGACCAAAAAAGTAGTTCACTCATATGCATGGAACCTGTTGGCACATTTTGGCCATTTCATGAAATAGCAAGAGTAGATACTAGAAAAAGACAACTTGTAAACGAATGTATGGTTGAAAATATGAAAATAAACATGTGGCTTTAAGGTTATAGGTTGCTTAAACTCTAGTAGTCCTTGATTGAAGAATAAGACACATTCTTAACTACCTAAGATGGAACAAAGAAAAGAATGCTTTCAAGGTGCTACAACAAGATGTTTCAATAAAAAATAATGCTCCTAGTGGCATGGCTGAGTTCAGGAAATCATTGATGTTGAGTTTTCTTTTCAAATTCTATCTTCAGATGTCTAAAAAGTTCTATGAGAATCAGCACGATGGAACATGAGTGGGTCTTCCAGTTGCTCATTTCGTAGCAAAGTTTCAAGTTTAGGACTCACTGGTACAAAAATTGGTTGTGGAAAAGTTGGTTANCTCATTTCGTAGCAAAGTTTCAAGTTTAGGACTCACTGGTACAAAATTTGGTTGTGGAAAAGTTGGTTGTGGAGCATGCACTGTTCTTATGTCTCATTATGATCCAAAGAAATAGAAATCAATTCATCGAGTTTGGATCTATTGTACTCTGTAGAGGGAATGCATGTAATTACTATGGAGGGTGTAGGAAATCAAGAAAATCTTCATCCTATCCAGGAACTGTTGGCTAAATCTCATGAATCTCAATGTGGATTCTACACACTAGGAAGTAAAAAATATATATATGAATGGTGAGATAGAAACCACTAAAACAGGAACAATCGGCAGAACCATATGCATGTTTGGCCATGCGAATTTCAAAGATCTCCCAACAGGTGAAATCTAGAAAATTACAACAAAAGCAATCATATGTAAATTAATGCAATAATCTATAACAAAAAAAACTGGGTAGATCTGCAAACAAAAAATTTCTGTGAACAGTTCCACACAAAACCAGACCCAAAACGGGCACAGAAAGGAAACGGCGAAATCGTAGTTCACTCAATTTTGGTGAGCAGCGCTGCCATGGGGACGTTGGAAAACTTCTTGAGAGCCATGGTGGTGCTTTCACCGTGGCATGGGTGTGAGGTGTCAGGGCATGCACACCTCTGGAAGGTCTACAATTTTCGAAGGCATTTTGCAGGCCACGATAGATGGCAACGGTAGGAGCAGCAGCGACAGCGAAAAGGAGGATTGCACATGGGCAAGATTAGCAGCGGAACAGAGCAGAGCAGCCATGACGGACCAATCGTAGGAGATGGCGACAGTAGAGCAGTGGTAGCAAATCAACGGCAGTGAAAAGGAGGACTGTGCGCAAAGGAGGAAAGATGGCCAGTGGCGGATGCACAGTGGCGAAAAGGGCTGCAACGGCGTCAGAAACGAACCATCGGCAATGACGATCACGTACGGGCTAGAAGGGAAGACTTCAGGCCAGGCCAAAGCCTTGCTCCATAGCGCGCGGGTGGAAGACCAACAGCAGGCGCAAAAAAGTTAGCAGCGGGTGGAAGAAACAGCAAAGCATTTCAGAAAAGTTTGAAGGTTTCTATGATTTTTGGAAACCCTGGTATATTGAAACCCTAACTTTCACAAGATGTTGGCCTCCCCGGGGCATTCACTGCGGCACATAGATCCCTCGTTGTCGTCGTTGACCGCCGCAAGCATGGATTTTGGGAGCAGATTGTTGCTGGAAGCACCGCCATTGAAGAAGCGCAATCCAGAAAATCGTGGAACGCGATTACATCCATTGAAAATATGCAATATGAAAATAGTTCCATTGAAGGGTGTAATTATGTATGAAATTTGGGTCCAGCAATATGAAGCCTTAGATGCCAATTCGTTGTTTATATTTGTTGGATTCATTGCCCAAAATGTATTCATTATGTATATAGTTTAT
>MNCI01004051.1:9333-59564 GCA_015680685.1 Gnetum montanum | reverse complement strand
CGGCGTTCTTTAGACCAAAAGGCATCATAGTGTAGCAAAAGGTGCCCCAGGGCATCATGAATGTCATGGTCAATTGATGTTTTGGGTTGATTCGAATCTGATTATAGCCTGAAAAACCATCCATAAAGGATAGAAGCGCATGCCCAACTGTCGTATCGACTAGCTGGTCGATACTCGGTAGTGGGAAGTTATCCTTGATTGTGGCCTTATTCAAATCCTGGAAGTCTATGCAGATGCGTATGCTTCTGGTCTTCTTTGGGACAACTACAATGTTAGATACCCAGTTCGAGTAATGGACCGCACGAATGAAATCAGCCTGATACAGTTTGGTGATTTCATCACGCACGGCTAGCGCGATCTCTGGCTTGATTTTGCATGCCTTTTGCCTAACTGCTTTAATCTGCGGATCTAAGATGATGTTATGTTGGATTAACCTGGGATCTAGTCCAGGCATATCCTCGTATGACCATGCAAAGAGAGTAATGTTGTCTTGCAGGACCTGTTTTATAGCATCATGCATTTTTTGGTCTAGTAAAGAGCTGACTTTAAGCGTTTTGGCTTCACCCTTATGCGTAATGATAGAAACCTCACTGAGGGGGTCTTCGGTTATGTCTTCAGCTTCCAGGTCTAGCGTACGCATCGACTGTTCTGGCCATTCTAGGTACGTCTCCAACGCGGCTATGGTTACATCTTCTAAAGGGGGGTTAACGTCTACTAGAGTGGAGTCGAATTGCCTAACTACCTTCCCATATGGGCCTGTCAACATTAGGGGTGCTGAAAATGTTGCATCCATTTTCTGTCTGCCCTGCAAAATCGCAAAGTGCGTAAATAATCAGGAGAAAGATGACATAGTGTTGTCAAACGTGGAAAGTTAATTGAAGTTTGAAATTGTAAACAGGCTGTAATCAATGCTACCTGATTACGAGGCGATAAGATGTGGTAGTTTAACATCATTTCAGACAGTGGCACATGCGATATCAACTGCATTAATATCTTGATTTTTGGGTTCTGTTTTAGGAAAGTCCCGCTAAAATCGGGTATCAATTCAGTGATCCTCGCATATAAGTAAGTAGTTTTTGATGAGGACAGGCTGTTGGCTATTCTGAATTCGAATTCGTAACTGTTGCTGAGCGAGAGAAGGAAGAGCAGAAGATTAGAGCATGTGATTTTATGAAGATTTGCAAGTGTTAAGCTGTGAAAAAATTCTGAAGCTGTTGCAATGGCACCAAAGATCAAAAGGAAGAATGCAAAACTAGCAAAAATCGATGAGGTGCAAGAAAATCTGGAGCGCGTTTCGCAGGCGGTGGTCAATGTTCATGACCCTACGCCTTTGAACCGGTAGGTCATTCCTTACATGCTTATGTTTGTTTTAATGTCTACTTTTCGTGGTATCTTTTGCGTGAATGTGGATTTCAAACTGTGGACCTCAGGTTAATGCGAGGGTTTGATGGGGTTGCGTCTACCGCCATTGTCAGGGACGAACCTTGCGTTATTGCAAGGGTTTGGGCAATTTCGGACTGGATAACTAGGTGTAGCAAGTTTTCTATATTAGTCATGCAAATGTAAATCTAGGCGTTAATGTATGTATTGGGTTTTTTGTACAGCGTTACGCTAAAACATGTTCTGATTGTCTTGGATATTGTCGGGGTTTTGTGTTGTATAAACCCCATCATCCCCAATGTCCCTCCCCCGCAAACGCGGTTGCAAGGGAAGGCCATATGGTTTCAACGGGGTGCACTGGAGTTTCTGCAGTTCTTGCTGCACAACTACAGCATCATTGTGTGGTCTGATTTGTTTGGCGACATTGCCGATGCCATTTTAAAGCACCTGCTGGCGGGTTCTGCACAAGGGATTCTGGCCTTTTTGACAAACGGGGCCATCGATACGGGTTGTCCCGAGGACCGAGAACTTAGCGCCCGGGGCTTAAGGAGCTTAAAATGGATCTGGGAAATGGCTCAGTTCAGTTGTTATCATGCATATAACACGCTATTCATGGCTCGCCATGTCTCGACCTATTTCCAGAACCCACAAGGCACGGTGTACTACGCAGGCTGGTAAGCAAATTTTATTAATTGTATATTGTTTTTTTTTTGTGTTATGTGTCTGTCATCGATGTGAAATATAAGAGAAGCCTATGTGAAAAATGTAAGATAAGCCTATGTTGTATGGTACAGGTTTTTTACTCATGACAACAAGTTAGTTGGAAATGGAGATGCGTTATCATGGGCCGAAACGGCAATAATGGCATTTACCTCAACTAGCAACGTGTGCGCTGGTGTTATAGGGCAGATTGGCTTTGACATGCGTGAGTACCCCACCCGCTATGCTAGAGCTTTTGAGAATTGCCAGAAACTCGGGTGGCTGCACGATGACTAGACCTTATATCCGCCCCTTACCGTTGAGGACGTGCAGAGGAACCTTCTGCCATTTTCCTTGCCATTTGGACTTGGTGAGGCTATTGTATAGTCGATTATTGCATAGTATAGTTGTAAATTGTGAGCGTTGCGTAATAGTGTTTTAGTTTGACTTGTGTTTTACGTTGTTCAGTTAGGGAATCCCAGGAGATTACCCTTACGATTTTCGGCCGCGAGGCGAGCACCGTCCTCTTCCGCTATGGCGACATCAAGGACGCACAGCGCTGGCTCGGCCACTCGACGGCCCTAGTCGCGGTGACCACCAAGATCCGAGCAGCAGGGCTAATGCATCTATTTTTAGCTACAACTCCTGATGTCCCTGCCAGTGAAATGCTGACCCTGGTCAACTCCTTCAACGAAAAGGCAGAGCGTTTTTTCACGCACGTACATAACGTACGCGTAAGCTTTAATATTGACGCTCAGCTCTTCGTGGACATATTTGGCGTCCCCTCGGATGGCCCTCCCGTAAGTGAGAAGGTGAAGAGGAGCCTTGACTTCCACGAGTGGCTGAAGGAGTGGGTAAGGGTCCCGAAAGAGACTAAAGGGTTTCCTTGCAAAAGATTCCAGATGGGCGTTGCCAAGACAGTTTATCCTCTTTTCCGGGCCCAGACTTTCCCTAAAACTCTCTCGCAAGGGAAGTTCTTTTCTGTAGAACAGACCCGTATTATGCGAGAGATTCTGGAGGAGGAGACCCAGTTCAATTGGGCAAGCTATTTTGCTAAGGGACTGCATAATGAGATGATCAAGCTTCGCAAGAAGCTTGAGTCCCGTTTCAACGTGCATTACGCCTTCTTCATAGCTTGCCTCCGGCGGTTTGCTAAGTTTCTGGTCATCCAAAGGAATGGGGTTTGGGTGCAGCAAGACCGAGACCAGCTATCCAGACCTTGGATTACCCACATCCTCAGCACTACCCATGGGCAAGATCCGCCGGAAGGGATCGGGGAGTCACTGTCTATAATGACCAAGGGTTTGGTGGCGCCCCAAGTGCGAGGCCTCGACAGCGTAGGCGGGATAATGCCTACTTACACCGGTGATACCTCGCAAGGGAAACGCCTGGCGGAAGAAATTGTAGAACCTGAAGCTCGACGTAAAAGGCTTCGTATAGCCGAGGCCCCTGGGAGTGACGCAGGCTGAACTGTGGTGGTCAAAGTTCAGCAGAGTAAGCCTCTGCCTGGTAAGCGTGAAGGAATTGTATTACGCAATGTTTTTTTAGATGTTTTAGAATGATATACTAAGGTGCTGTGATATGACCAGTAAAAATTACAAAGCAGCTAACCTCTGAAATAGGGGCAGTAATACTAAGTCGTGGGGAGGGGGCCTCAATTTTGGAAGAAGAGGCTCCAGTTGTTAGCGTGAGCCATGCATAGGATTTGGTGCGTGAGGAGGCCCCAGCTATTAGCGTGAGCCGTGCACAGGCTCTGGTGCGTGAGGAGGCCCCAGCTGCTAGCGGGAGCCGTGCACAGGACTGGGTACATGAGGAGGCCCCGGCTACTGGAACCAGTGACGCACAGACTCAAGTGCGTGAAGAGGAAAAGGAGGCAGAAGATGTTGGCGAAGTTGCCACTGTCACCGGTAGAGGTAATGAGTGTGTTAGCGAGTTTGCAGGATTCTATTAATAGATGGAGTTTCTAACTGAATTACGCTACAGGAGAAGAGGATGTATCCACGTCTGTCACTGCGAGCAGAGCGTGGAGAGACTTCCTTGACAAATTTGCCTTCATGGAAGGCATCGTTAGTGACATGATCGAGTGCCTAGTGCGCGTCGAACCTGGAGCTGGTACGTTATGGTCGTTGTAAGTTTGTGATATTACATAGTGGTAATGTATCATAATATTTGATGGTTGTTTCTGTTAGGAGCTTGCCTCCGATGGGATCCCACGGAGCCCATTGAGTTGGACACAGTGGAGCCACCATCCGATGAGGCAGCCGTGCCACGTCACATTTATGAGGAAATGCGTAAATGTGGGTTACGCTCGACACGCTCCTTATGGGAAAGTAGGGGTGTAAATGAAAATCTATGGAAAAGGCTGTAGAGGTCAGAGTAGAGGGTTGAGTCTCTAACCAAAGAGGTCGGAGACTTAAGGTCACGGTGCAACTTCCTACAGGCGCGAGTGACAGGGGATGAAGACTGGCGTACCGCTGTTGTTGACTACTCCCGTTATTGGACTGCCATCAAAAACAGCGTACAGACCAGTCGGGCGTTAGTAGAGCAGTGGATGCAGATAGAGCTCCTAGCTCAGAAAAGCTAGGATTGGAGGGACTATTGTGCAAGCATGCAAGAGTGGGGGCAAAAGGAGAAGGACCATAAGCATTTGTACAAGCGGGAGAGCATTGCTTATCGGAAACTCTATCGCGATTCTGCCGTTAGGGCCCAATCCTTGGAAGTCTTCCTGCACGTCATCGAAGCTTCAAAAGCCTTCAAGAAGTTCGAAGAGCAGGTGACTGTAAGTGCGTCCCCAGAAAGGGAGATGACTCTCCCTGGGGGTCAGGCTACAATCCCTACTTTCTTCCTGGACCCACCCCGCTGGAGCAGTGTGGAGAAAGGGAAAGTGAAGGCTGGAGCTACCTTGGAAGAGGATGTGTGGCCAGATCTAATGGAGGAAGAGATTATGAAACACCTGTGGGCTGGCCTTGACAAGCTTCCTTTTGCTGTGGAAGTAGGGCCGTCGCAAGTAAGTTTATGCATGACTTAGTTTGCATTTTCTAATTATGATATTAAGTCTTGTGTAGCTAATGTGCTTACTGTATTTAGGTACCAACTAAGGATAGGGAAGATGAGCCATCCGAGGAGTTAGCAGAGGAAGCAGCATAAGCAGAAGAAGAAGCAGAGGAAGAGGAGGAGCGCAGCGATGAAGAGCGTCCTCCCGTGGAGCCGGTGCCGGAACGAGAACCTCATGAAGAGGAAATTCTTCGTGAAAGAATAATTCCCAGAGATGACGACCCACTGGAGGACGATCCACTAGGGTTGGATCCGGATTTAAGAGATACTGGTGATAGCGGTAGTAGAGGAAATGCATAATTGTAGTTTACGCATAGTTTTATTGATGGTGAAGTGAAGTATTATTTTATGAATGACTGAAAAGATGCGTTATAAGACCTGGTGTATGTTTCAAATGTCAATTATTTTGTCTCTTTTTTTGGCTTTTGTGTTTTGACCTGTAAAGCGTGAGCGTAATTGTTGAGAATTTCACCTAAGTTATAATGATAGAATGTAATTGCTAGTTTAAGGCCATCGCGGGCCGTCATACGATTCTGCAAAAACTAGAGACTAGTTTAAGGCCATTGCGGGCCTGATGTGTAATGTAGAGAAAGCGTAAATGATGATAATGCATAATTCTGGGTAACTAGTTTAAGGATGTTGCAGGCCATGGCGTAATAGGCGTAAATGATAATGGTGTACAATTCTGTGTCACTAGTTTAAGGCCGTTGCGGGCCATAATGCGTAGATGATAGTAGTACATAATCTTGCGTAATTATGATAAAACGATGTGAAAGCGTAAATAGAACGAGCACAGTAAATCAAATAGCATAAGTAATGACAAGCGTAAACACCAAAAGCGAATGTAGCGCAAAAATTTATGAAACAAAAGAAATGGCTAAGTACAAGGCGCGATAACTTGCTAAAACATGATAACGTACGCAAAGACCATCGTTCAACCATTAATGCGCAATTGTTTCTTAATGGCCTTTACGTTAAGCATTGCGTAAGGGCGAGGAGACTTATGGTTTGACTCCTCTACGCTGCCATCCGGAAATGGTAGGTCGGCCCAAGCTAGACCGTCATCATTGCTGTCGGTTTGTTGAGGGATTTGGAGATGGGTCTGATCATCAGTCGTTTCTATCTCCGAACCTCATTCTTCTTCAATGTTATTGATGGTTGTGGGGGGGATTTCGTCACCGCGTATCACAACCTCCCCTCCGACATAGGGCAGGTGTATCTCTTTGTGTATTGGTGACGAAACTGCCCTCAGCTGGGCTAACCACGACCTCCCCAAGATCAGGTTGAACCCTGGCATCTCCTCGATGACCAAGAAAGTGGCCTCTGTTGGGAATTAATCCCCCACCACAAACTCAATACGCACCGTCCCCTTAACTTGAACCCGTGCCCCGTTGAACGATTTTACGCAAGCTGTCGTCGTGGGTGTGATCTGGTCGACCAGATCCAACCTATCCACGATGGAATAGCGAATGACGTTGGTAGCTGTGCCATCGTCTACGTGCACTCTTCGGATCCGGTATTGACCGACCTGGATGGTGATGAACATAGGTTCAGTTGTGACCTGACCTTTCTCAGGATCGTCTTTGATAGACTCGTCGTGGAAGGTCAGCGAGGTAGGCGTAGGTTGCTCAGCTTCGGAAGGAAACATGACAGCATGTATCGCATCCTCCTCCGCTAGCAAGCTTTCATCCACTGAGGTAGGAGTAGGTTGCTCAGCTTCGGAAGGAAACATGACAACATGTATCGCTTCCTCCTCTGCTGGCAAGCTTTCATCCACTGATATGGATGTCAGCATGCGAACCATAGCCTCACAGTGCTCTCGAGACGTCATAAGCAGGTCATAAAGGCTCAAGGTTATGTTTTTTTGTTTGAGAGCCTGTTTAACTTGCATAAATGCGTCGAGGAGGTCCTTCTCTCTGCTAGGTTGTTTATCCCCCTTATCCTCTTCCATTCGGCCCAAGAGACGAATCTCCCGAGGTAGAGCGATGTCAGTCGGGGGGCTGTTCTTTTTCTTGCCAAGAGAAGGCAGTTGTGTTTCCGCACCTTTATCTTACCTCTGAGGTACAGGCGAAGGCATAGAGGCTAGGGGCCTAGGCTTAGGGAAGCCGAGCGTAGAATGGTTTTTCATTATGTTAACTAATGTGTTCTCTCCCTTTCGTTTGGGAGGTGATGGTGGACTCTTTTGGTTGGATTTCTGCCCCTGCGTGAGAGGAGCATCCTGTGGTTTTGGCACCTTGATAATGAAGGGCGCCTTAGGCATGGGCGCGGACAAGGCCGCGGCTTGACTGTTGCTGCATGACTGAGGGTATATCCGAGAAGGTGCCCGTATAATGATGGGCGGCCTCGAGACCCCACTGGCTGCCGATGAAATGGTTGGCCCCCTTTGTGAGCTGGTAGGGACACGCAAAACAAAAGGCTATTTTGGCAGTTCCCTCCTCTCACTATCCGTACTCACCACAGTGATTGTATAAGGATCGTCGTTTGCATTCAATGGGTCCTTATATACGTGCAATGTTTGGTTTTCGGGACGCGTCGGGTTGCTGCTATCTAACTTGAGTGAACCATAGTCCAGCATACGTTGAATGTCGTCTTTCAATGCCCAGGAATAATCTGTATCATGACCACACAGCTGGTGGTACTCACAGAAACGGTCTAGCCTGAAAGATCTTGGAACCGGTGGTTCGTTAGGTAAGGCTAAAGAAGGGTTCTTCAGCAGTTCACAATGACATCTGTGACGCTTCAGAGCTTCCTCAGACACCTTCTTAGGTTGAATGTGCCCTGTCCCTAACAGTTGTTTCAGCAATTCAAAATGCTTTACAGGTAATGCTATGTACTTTGAGCGATCCTTACGCTCAAAGTTTGGCTTAGGCTGGGGGGCCCTTCAGGGGTAGTTGTGTCTTGGCTGGTGCCGGCACCAGCCATGGTTTCAGGAGGCATCGTGGGTGCCTTCTTGTTCTTAGTCTTTGTACCCTTGGTCATCGCAGCTATTGTTGTTGTCGCTGCTTTACCTTTGTCTTTGTTCTTGTTGTGTGCATTCCTGTAGGCGACATACACCGAGTCTTTGCTAGCCTCCGTAGCATCTTGAATGCTTCTAGTTTGAGCGAAGGCCTGGTGTAGAGAGTTGGGGGTAAGATAATACAACTTTGACTTAATAAAGTCATTGACTGCTCGCTTAAATATAGCTAGCAGATGTGAGTTCGCGATCAGCTCGTGGATCTCATTCAAGGTAGCATTCTAGCGCTGTATGAACTTTTGGACGAGCTCGAGTGGGTCTTGTTTCACCCCCATGAGCTGATCCAATGTGACTTCCGGTTTCAAGTTGTATTTGAAGCGGGTCACAAATTGGGTCAGCAGCTCTTCCAAGGTTGAGATGGAAGAGCGTGGAAGGGCTCGGTACCAATCAAAAGCTTTCCCTGTTAGGGACATTGCAAAGACTCGAATGATGGTGTGTGGCCACTGTTGCAACAACAAGGACTCAGACGTAAATGTGACAAAGTGAGCGTTGGGATCTCCCTCCCCATTGTACTTGGTAAAATGAGGTAGGGACATCCCTAGCAGCAACGACAGCATAGGGACCGCTGGACTAATTGGATCATCCTAGTAAAAGTCACTGATCTGAATGGTATCAAAACCAGCGGCTTTGAGGCGTTGAACCTCCTCGGTGAGAGTCTGTATAAGCTGGAAGGCCTGGTCCAGACTTGTTGACGGAGGTGTCTGTGCAGAAGGCATAGGAGGTTGGACCGGGAGGGTGGCTCCAAGAAATGGAAATGAAGGAAGAGGTTGGCTGGCAGCTGGTGGGGCAGGGATCCCAGCAGGTAGGGAAGCCTGTGAAGACTACCACCCACTGGTTTGCGAAGAGGGGTTAGCCTCCACCTGCTACGCGAGATAAGGATGAGGATACTACGGCACCACCTGTGGAACATGCGTTGCAGGTGCAACTGAGGGTTGCACGCCATACACCACAGACTGGGTATGTTGCGCTGCCAGGTTGGCCCACTGACCTACGGCAGGCTGTTGGATGTATGTTTGTAGCTGAACAGCTGTGGTGATCTGTTGAGTTGGAGGGGGCAGAAGCGACAAGGTCTGCGCCGGGCCGTTGCAAATATGTTGTGAGGTTGTATCTGAGGGATAAAATGGGATGCGGTGGTCGTCGGGACCACCACTAGGATGCTAAGTACCTGCGGTGACAAAACCACCCCCACGTTATTATGAGGTATTTGTACTTGCAGCCCAGATGGCTGCGCGGTGGCCTGCGGTAGGATAGGAATGTGCATCTGCGTGGTCATGGCTAGGTCAAGAGGAGCAGCCTCTCCGTTGAAAGGAAACAAGGGATTTATGTACGTTTGGAGGCTCAGAGTATGGAACGAATGTTCCGACTGGGCTGCCAATTCATCCTCTTACTCTTCCCATGCTAGGACTCCAATATAGCCCGTGAAGCCTGGCCTTTGGCCATGACCAACTGTGTTATAAGTTCATGTTGATGTTCGGTCAAGGGAATAATGTCGTAACCTATTGGTTTGAAATCATGACCCCCTCGGTGGATCACCTTAAAGTTTCGTTTCGCTTCGACTTCGGCCCGGCTGAGAGCCAGCTTCGCCTCGATTTTAACACATATAAAGTTGTATTCTTCAAGGGTTATGACCGTGAATACAGGCTCTTTTCCCAAAAGTCTCAATGATCGGTGCAATGGCCCCTGAGATCCTATTGCACCAGGAGCTGGTCTTGTGACCACAATAGGGTTCATAGATGCGGCACCCACAACAGCAGGGACCATGGCGGCTATGGTCATGTAAAAGGAATCCATTGAGCAATGAGATTAACGATAACTGGTAATTGGATCTAAGAAATGGCTGGCAACAAAAGCACGAATAGGCTTTCTACCCTGTAGGATTCCAAAGAAATCGTCCTTGCGACCGATCTACACCACACGATCTACCGTAAACTCCCTAGAGGTATTACGTCTACGGTTTAGGGTATGGATCGCTAACAGGACTACCTGAAATATTCGGAGCGGAGCCTAGGCCCTCCTTCTAGCGCCAAAAAAATGTAACAACGGAAAATGTCGGCAGCTGGAAAATACCAAACAAAATCCCGCATACACAGTTTTAACCACGGATCCGTGCAAGGGCTATGCTGGAAAAACAAATCCGCGGTGCCCTGAACAATCTTGTCGATCAGACAGGGACTTACTAGTCAGTAAACCGATGGAGATAACTAATATCTCGTGGAACGATCTGATTCGAGGAATCGCAAAATAAGGGAAAAACAACTTAGATGAATTGTAACGATGATAATGCTAAACACGATAAGAGGAGGCTAATACAAGAGAAACGCGTAGTCTCAAGATCTACGCTTTGACTTGAAAGATATATATTTTATATATCACGTTACACTGGGGAGACCCCGATTACTTGACGTAAAGCAGGCACAAAACAACAAGAAAACTGTCCAAACAGAAGTCCGATCTACCTCGTGGGCCAAAGCTAGGATGCAAGGAAGGTCAAGCTCTGACGTCTACCGATCAACTGTTTCCGACCAATAGAGTCTGCAAACCATGCAAGATAATCTCGCGATCTTGGATCTACTTCTTTCGCCTGAGGAAGTTTCTGCCTAGGGCCACCAATGATCGTCGATGGAGAAAATTATGTCTTCTCCAAAGAACGATTACTCTTGTTGCCGATGCTCATGCGAACAGTGCTCTGTCTCTGCTGTACGGTGATGCTGTCAACAATTGCCAAAGTGCTGCTCTCTGTATCTCTGCTCAAAGTGATAAGTGCTCCAGTGCTCAGAAAAATGCCTATGCTTCTTTGATTTGCCAACCCCTGTATCTTTGTCAACTGGGGTATTTATAGGCTACGACGTCCTGTGGAAAAGACGCAACCCTAATGACGTGTGTCCTGAATGTTTCAGGTACTGTTGGCCTGACCATTTTTGTGTCAAATTTCTGACTACGCAAAATACGCTTATTTGCGTATTGTGCGTGTGAAGAAATAATGTGCGTCTAACATGTTTCAACTGTCTTTGGGTTATATTACGCTCATTCACGTTGCGTTGCGTGCACGAGCATAACATAACATGGAAACAATGGATTCAAGCTGTTTTACACCCGCTTACGCAGTCGCACGTAATGAAGCATAAAACAATGTTTAGCTTGGCGGTTCAATACGCTATGATACGCTACGTTGCATGATGAGTGTATGATGAGCAATCACACTTTTTTAGACTTTTCCTTTGATATTTTCGGAGCTCATTACATTGCCGTGCGTAACAGAGCGTAAACCTGGCCTTGAGCAGAAGACTTAGCAAAATATACAAGAAGTCGCATATTACGCTGCACAAGCCTATCGCTATGCCGAAGTAACTAACCTTCTAATGCTGAACTATGTTTAAACAGAATCACGCTAAGCGCCATTAGGCTACGTCGCATGGTATAGCGTAAATAGAGAAAACATAGTAAGATTCGGAATCTACACAAGAAGTTGAGGACTTGATGCTACGCGCCTCTTGGTGTTGCTCTATCTTATTCTCCCTTCTGGAATTCTAACATGCGCCCTTGCCTGAATTGCGAATCTATTCCTGAGGCCGACTCGCAATTTTCACAGTGTTTCACCATTTTAATGTGCACTACAACTTTTATGTAGCCTGTCTATGGTGTTTCACGGAGGTTTTGGTAGCCCATGAGAATGGAACCTAGGTCATGTGAAACTACAACCAGATTTCCAAATTGTGGATTTGCCAAATCCTCTGGACCACCCAAGCCCAAGATCCCCTAGAAGCTATTGGGGATTCATTTTCTATAATGACTAAGGGTCAGTTAGCTCGCAACTTTCATGGCCCAGACAGTGTAGGTGAGGCACCCTCTACTATTGTCGGTAGCGTATCGCAGGGGAAACGTCTCATTGCCAAAATGGTGGCCACTAAGTTGCAGTAAAAAAGGCCTCAACCACCCAAGGAGACCCTCCGTGTGGAAGAATAAGAGGGCTAGAAACTAAGGTTTAAGCTATGTAGGACACAACCCTCCATCAGTAAATTCCCATGTTTATGCTTACTTCTTCGCCTATCTTGCTAATGCCTGCTACGCTATGCTACACTAGGGTAGTGTAGCATAGCATAGCACCTACTTTAAGCTAACATGTTTTATGCTAATGCGAACATGTTGCCTTGCTATCAAAGGAAGAAGAAGAAGAAGAAGAAGAAGGTGAAGAGGAAGTGTCGGCCCCCAATTCGGGGGCAGTAAATAAAGATGCAGAGGCCCCAGCCACTGAGGAAAGGGCCCTGGTCAAGAGAGAGGAAGGAGCCCTATCACAATGGAAGGGGGTCCTACTAATCAGGAAGGCGCTCCTTCTAAAGAGGAGGACCTTTTTAACGATGAGGAAGAAGTTGGGGCTTCACAAAGAGAGGCCCTAGTTAATAAGGAAGAAATATGCATCACTTGGGAAGGGACTTTTGTTGGAGGTCCTTCTGTTGAATGCAACCCAGCGTTAGGAGAGCCAGCAAAGGGTAAGGGTGCTACTATAATTTTAAGCCAGCAAGGATGAGAACTTCAATTAGATGCTAGTGAGTTTAACAATATATTCGATGATATGTCGATAGGCGATCCCCCCATTATCAGCCCCACAGGTTTACTGGGTAGGAGCTCCTACATTGTCATTCGTGTTACTCATAGGTTTATTGTAGTCCTTCTCGATCATTACTGATGCATTTGATTGCATGATAGACACCACTATTAATGTTGCAGGACCTCCTCTGATCTTCTTGGAACCTTGGGCCGAGACCCCCGACAAACTCACATTCATGCAAGGGGTCGTTGATGACATGATCAGTCATCTCAGGCAGGTTGATCCTGAAATAGATAAGTAAAAGTAGTTATGCTAGGCTCTTTGAAGTTTCTATGCTAGACTATTTGAGCTACTGGCTTTGCTACATTAATGTGACTAATTCGTTGTTCATGTGGTCATAGCCTCCCGGCTCAAGTGGGACCCAACACGCGCATTGAAAGTCAGTGCCATGCCTACCTTCCCACCCAAAGTGGTCGAGATGCCTCATAGTGTATACAACAAGATTAGCAAATGCACTTTGCACTCAACATGCTCCTTGTGGGAGAGTAGGCACATCAACGAGGATTTGTGGAAATGGGTACAGAAGACTGAGAGAGAGAAGGCTGAGCTGAGCGCCGAGGTGGGAGATCTCAGATCTAGGAATGAGTTTCTCCTAGCACATGAGAACAATGATAGCAGTTGGTGCATGGTTGTGATAGACTATGTCAGATATTGGACAGTCATGCGGTGCAACAATGAGGCCACCAGAGAGATAATAGAGCAGTGAATGCAAATGGACTTGTTAGCCCAGAAGAACCAAGAATGGGAAGACTATGGTGCTAGGGTTTATGAGTGGGGGCAGACCCAGAAAAATCATAAGCACAAGTATAAACTGGAACGTGCCACCTACCGCAAACTATACAAGGACTCTTCTATAGAAGCATTTATTTACAAGGAGTTCATAAATGCCATTGATGCTTCTGAGGCTTATAACAAGTTCAAGGCATAGGTAAAGGTCACTGAGTCTCCTAAACGGGAGGTGGACCTTCCCATAGGTGAGACCGCTACCACCTCCTTTTCTCCAGGACCGTCGAGATGGATGACCATTGAAAAGGAGAAAGCCACTACAAACATTGGACCAAGTGATAGGCACTAGGCCAATATGATGGAGGATGAGATCCGGGAATGCCTCGGGCTTGGTTTGGACTGCATACCCATTGAGACAAAAGCAAGACCATCTTGGGTTAGGCACTCTCCGTTATGTAAAGGTTTCATGTTTTTCTATTGTTTATGCATTCATGTAGCTAACTACTTCACTATTGCAATGCAAATTCAAGATGAAGGTGCAGGGCCCATTGAGGGCGGGAATGAGGATGCAGGTAAAGGTAATGCAGAGGAAGGTGACACAGAAGGAAATGATGTTGGAGTAAATAATGTGGTGAAGAGGATGTAGGCGAAGCTGACCCATGATAGCATGGGGTGTTTATTTTTCTGATTTTTTTAAATTTTTGGAAGAAATTGTTGCAAACATTGGCAATGTGATGTGAACCATTAAATGAAAAATGAAAATTTGGTAATTTTGGATGCTACGCTAGCTTGTGTGTTATGTGTATTATCTATGTAATTGTTTTGTGTTATGTTTTTGCCTTATTTTTAGGCCATCTCGGGCCATTGCTAGTTTTAGGCCATCCTAGGCCATTGTTAATTTTAGGCCATTTCAGGCCCTTGCTAGTTTTAGGCTATTTCAGACTTGCACTAGTTTTAGGCCATTTCGGGCCCCTTGACATAACGTAAACAAAAAAAATTTTACCAGTTTTAGGCCTTAGCTGGCTGTACATAGTTTTAGGCCATTTTGGGCCATCGCTAGTTTTAGGCCATTTCGGGCCATTAGATAGTAGTGTAGTTTTACGCCATTCCGGGCCATGATGTGGGTAGCGTAATTTTAGGCCATTTCGGGCCATAGCTAGTTTTAGGTCATTTCGGGCCTTGGTGTAGTAATGAAATGATACGCTAACAATTTAAAGAATGGCTAACTAATACCTAGCATAGAAGGATGGATGCAACACAATGTACAAAGGATACTAACTAAGCAAGAAGTTGTGGGGTTGCTACGCTATGCGTAGCTACTTCTTGACCCATCGTGCGTTGGGCGATGCGTAAGGCGAGATGCTTTGCTATGACCTTCGTCCATATCATTGTCCTCTGCTTGGAAGGGCAACTCTGCCCATGCATTTTTGTGTTCTGGACCAATAGTTTGGGCCGGTCCTTTTGTCAAATAGTTAGTGTTTACTAAGAAAGACACCTCATTCTCAAAAGTTATTACTTCTAAGCCTTGTTCCATATCCACATTATGGATGGCTTGTGTTTGTTGGCACATTTGGCCATTTCATGGAATAGCAAAATTAGATACTAGAAAAAGACAATGGTAGAGAACATGATAAAAATATGAATGATATTAATTCTGCCACACTTCCATCATTTGTGTATACAAGACAAAACAAATATTCAAATGAAAAATACGATGGTTGTGTCTTATTGATATGCATAATCCCGGAGGTTTCTTGGATATTTGTGGATGAACCTATAGTAAAAAAAAACAAACAAAAGAACAGAAAGAAAGGAGGACAATAGCCCCAAGGTATATTCTCGATCTTCAGAAGGGCAATTGATAAATTGCTAGGCATTTCGGAGAGGGAGCTACTAGCAATAGTGTAAGCAGTGCTCAACAAATAACACTGCAATGGTGGGTAGCAGAAAAAGGGAGATCCCACACTGAAGGAATGTTACTATTCTCAAATGGGATGGCATAAAAAAAAGGATGAATTTAGACAAATAAAAGTAAAAAGCATAAAAATTAAAAACAAAAACTTTGAAGAAGGTTAGCCACAAACGGTTTCCGGGCTAGTTGGCTTTATATATCCTTGGTGGGATTCATTTAAGGTGGATTCTGTGTTTCAACATGGAGATTCTGTGGATGAATTGTTTCTTTGTTGATTGCTGACTCTCTTTGAACCAACCATCAGCTGATGCTTCTGTGGGAATATACCGTCTTCCTTTAATGCAAGTTGCTATGATGTGGGGAGAGCCAAGATTTTGTATGGCCGTGGAGCTCGTCAAACCACCATCTCCACCAAGGTCACATTAAATCTGGAAGGCCTTCAATCTGCACCAAAAGAAGCCCGAAGTCTCCAACGGCAACGGCCAATACATGTACGACGATCAACAAGACTTTAAACCCCTAGAAATCCTTGATCTTGGGGTTTCCACCAACATCTCTTAGGGAGCCATGACGGTGCTACACAGGAACAGTCACACCACCAAGGTGTCGGTCATGCTCGGAGGCAACAGAACATTGCAGTTGGCCATCAAAAATCCCTCTTATCATGCTTCCCAAACATGGTCCAAACAAGAAGAAGAAGAATGGGAATGCCAAGAACACAGTGGTAGGGCCTTGTTTTGTAGTGGCGGTAGACCTGTATCAGCCCCTGAGGCAATACATCACGGTGCACTACTCGGGGCCAGAAGTGGTGGAAGTGCAGGACGATTTGCAGGCAGTGAAGCAGCTGCACGGCGAGATGTGATGTAATTTTACTATTACATGCTCTGTGTCATGAAAATATGGTTTCTGATTTTTGTAGAGAAGGAGCACATCCACACCTTGACATTCATGTGGCACGACGCCTTCAATCCGCGAAAGAAGACCTTGCAGCAGAACATTCATCTTGGAAAGGCCACGATCAACTAAACACCACACGGCAAAATTACTGAACACAACAGCAGGACGTTGTTGTGCAGTGGCAGTTCACATACGGTTTTGGTTGAAATCAGTGCTAGGAATGGGGCAGAGCATGTGTCCATTTCTACGAGTTTCACGTAGAGGCAAGAAAGGAAAGAAATGAACCAGCAGTTGAAGAACGACCGACCGGCTGATTACTCCCGCCATTCTTGCAACTATTACTTATTATCCACACAACAATTTACTAGTACGCGGGTTCAAAAAATAATAAATAAATAAATAATAAGGTGCAAGGAAGTGCAAATGAAGATAATTTATTTTGTAAAGATCGGCCTTATTGACTCCAAAGACCATACAACCGCCTTCACCCACATTTACACTAAGGTATATGCTAAATTATCTTCTTATTACCATCTGTTTATGAAATTACTAGAGTATCGGTGATTAATGATATTCAACAATTGGAAACTTAAAAAAAATAATAACAATTGAATGAAGCTCCTATAGTATGAAGACCTTGGCTTTAATTTTTAATTGAGAATTATGAAAGAAATATTTGTAAAATATGTAAAGACACATGCCAATATTAGCATGATTTTCTCCTAACTTCCCTACTTCCTAGCTTGTTGGGCAAGTAAGATTTCCTAACTTGTTGAGCAAGTAAGATTTCCTAACTTGTTGGGCAAGTTATAACTTCCTTACTTGGGAGAGAAGTTAGCTAAGATATTTAAGAATCTAACTACCTTTTGAAACCTATAAAAAGGCTTCAAGGGTTAGAAGAAAGAGGAGACTGGGGATCACTCACTTTGGCTCTTGGAAGAGCATTTGTAAAGAAGAAATTGTGAAAGATTTCTTGTAAGATGACTGGCTAAAGAAAAGATTTCAGCCTCTTTTTTATAGTCTTGTGATTTATGCTTATTATTTTTTATTTTGTTTAAATTGTTTAGCTAGTGGTTTAGATAGTATCATGCTTGGCAAGTAATTTTTGGATTCTTAGATTACTCTTATTGTTCTTGTTGCATGATAGAAAATTTCTATTAAAATTTTGCCATAGAGGAGCTTGTGTTTGAAAGCCTTAAGAGCATTTTAGTAGTAAATTTTATTATTGTGTGATGTATAAGAACTGCTATTGAGATTGTTGTAAGAGAGCCTATGCTTATAGTCAAGCAGTTGAACGATTCAATAGTCAAGAGGGTTCAGAAAATCTTTGGTATTTTGATGGGACCAGAATAGCTTCTTTTATCTTTAAAGTGGATCTCTATGGTATTTCAATCAAAAATTGTCAAGTCTTTTGAAGGTTCTATTGAATGCAATTGTTGACATCCATTATCTAGCCAATATGGAATCTCATACGTGATAGTTTACGTAGAAATTTTTTGGTAGCATAGTAGGAATGTCTTGAAGAAATTTCGTATTTTGAGCCTTGGAAATTTGAACAATTTTTAGTTATTGAATTTGGGATAGCTTTATTATGAAGTGTTTACTCGTATCATTTTACCTTGTTTAAACATTTGAAGTCTTAACACAAATCTGCTTTCTTTCCTGTCTATTTCCATTGAATCTTGCTCTATTTCTAGTTTTCTTGTGGAACTATCTCTTTCTCTGGGGAAAATTAGAAGTAGATTCACGGAGTTGTGCTCAAATTTTTTTGCAAAATTTTATTTGTTACAAGTAGGTATTATAGGGCTGCGTAGACTAGGCAATTGAACAGAATAGGAACTCTCAATAACTCACAGTACTTGGCAAAGTTGGCTGAATCTCTTTAAGATAAGTCATTTGTAGTTCTACACACAACCCAATTGTTTCATTTTCCACAACCACACACTGCAACAACACACAAACAAACTCACATTAACTACTGAGTCTATTTGGAGGTATTTGGGCCTTGGTGTTGCCAGAGACTAGCAAGCACCTAAATCCTATTCGAGGACACTCGTTGGTAGTCGCATCCCAAACAGTCACCAACAGTGTTACCACCTCATCGCTATGGATGACCACCTCCCTACTTGCATAGAGCAGATGGATTTTCTAGTGTATGGGTGAAGAGACAACCCAAAGTTGTGCTAACCATGACCTCCCCAAGATCAGGTTAAACCTGGGCATCTCTTCAACCACGATGAAAATTACATTTGTGGGGAATTGATCCCTTGCCACAAAATCGATGTGGACCATGCCCTTTACCATGACCCATGCCCCATTAAATGACTTTAAACATGATGTTGTTGTGGGTCTAATCTGGTTGACCAAACCCAGCTTGTCCACTATAGGGAAAGGGATGACATTTTTTGTAGCCTTGTCATCGATGTGTACTTTTCGAATCTTATGTTGGCCAATCCGAATTGTAATAAACAAGGGTGCTATGGTCACCTGACCCTTTTCAAGGTCCTCCTTAATAGAATTGTTGCAAAAAGTCAGTTGGGCTAGCTTTGGTTCTGTAGGTGCAGAAGGAACCAAGACTAAGTGAATTGCTTTTTCTTCTGCTAGCATGCTTTCGTCAACCAGAATTGACATTAGCATGCAGACCAAAGCCTAACGATGTGTGGTAGATGTCATGACCAAGTTGTATAGGCTCAGCGTAGTGTTTTTCTATTTCAAAGCCTATTTGACTTGGGTGAGAGCATTTAAAAGGTCTTGGCCACCTTCTTGTTTGCTACCTTTCTCCTCTTCTATCTATCCTAGGAGATGAATTTCTTGAGGAGGGATGGCCTCGGGTCTGGGTTCAGACCCTCCTGAGTAGGATGGCGAAGACCGTATAGGCCTAGCAACATTACCTTTAGGCAACGAGGGTGTGGATGCAAGGGGTGAGAGTGTAGGCTTGGAAGCACCTGAGGTAGTACTTTCCATCGATGTCTCACCAATGAAATGCACTTCCCGTTTCTTAGGATTAGAAGGCTGTAAAGCTATCTCATGCAAGGAGGGGGTTGTTGGATTGTTTGGCCCCCTAAAAATGAATGGTGATAATGGTGTCAATGCACACGGAGGTGCAGTTATGCTAACAGGTGGTGTAGGAGTAGATGCCTGGGGTGTAGGTGATGCAGGGGTGGATATCCAGGGAGGGACTCACAAGACAAGCGGCCATTGCAAGTTTGGATTAGACACTGGTGGTGCTAGTGTGCTAAACTTTGGCACACAGATCACAAACGGGTCCTGGGACGATTGAGGATTACTGTCAACGCTAATGGTGTTGATGATGTATATGATGTTGTTGCCATTGAGAGGATCAATGTAGATGTGCAAGGATTGATTCTTAGGACGTACTGGGTTGCTTTTTCTCAACACCAGTTTTCCCTAATCGATCATCCTTTGGATGTCATCCTTTAATGCCATACACTAATCTGTGTTGTGACCACATTTTTGGTGGTAGTCACAGAACTGGTCCATCCTAAAATCCTTAGGAACTGGAGGCTCATTGGGCAAGGCCAAGGAGGGGTTCCTAAGGAGCACGCAATACCGTTGATGTTTCTTGGCTCCCTCTTCTAACATCCTCTTATGTTGGATGTACCTTGCTGCCAACAGTTGCTTCAGAAGATCCGAAGGCTTAACAGGCAACGGGGTATACTTTGAGCGGTCTTTACGCTCAAAGTTTGGTTTAGGTGCTGCAGATGTTTCAGGTGTAGATGTGGAAAGTTGAGGCGTGTTGCCCTGCTTGGGCATGGGATTAGTTGTTGTTGTGGCTGGTTTCTTGCCATTCTTGTTATTGTTGTTATTGGGTTTGGCCTCGTTAGCCACAGCGACCACTGTGGCTATTGCAACCTTACCCTTGTCCTTCTCCTTCTTCATGAAGGTATTCTTGTATGCAACATAGGCTAGGTCTTTACTTACCTCAGCTACGTCCTAAATGCTCTTAGTCTGGGTGAAAGCCTAACTAAGAGTGCAGGGAACAAGATAGTACAGCTTAGACTTGATGAAGTCGTTCACTGCATCCTTGAAAATGGCTAGCAAATGGGCCTCCATGATAGGCTCACAGATTTCATTAAGGGTAGCGCTCCACCATTGTATGAACTTTTGGACCAGCTCTAGTGGGTCCTACTTTATGCTCATCAGTTGATCCAATATGTCTTCTGGTCTCAAGTTGTACTTGAAACGTGTCATGAACTAGGTTAACAACTCTTCTAGGGTTGAAATGGAGGAGCGTCGCAGTGCACGATACTAGTCCAAGCCTTTTTCGGTCAAGGACATGGCAAAGACTCAAATGATCATGTATGCTCATTATTGCAGAAGAAGAGATTTGGACCTAAATGTAACAAGATGTGCATTGGGATCCCCCTCCCCATTGTATTTTGTAAAGTGGGGAAGTGACATCCCAGGGGGTAGCGTTAATGTAGGGATTGCTAGGCTGATGGGATCATCTTGGTAAAAGTCCATGACTCGTACTGTATCAGACCCGATAGCCTTAAGGCAGTTTATTTCCTTAGTAAGGGTTTGGATAAGCTAGAATTCTTGATCCAAACCCGAGGATGACGTAGATGGTTGGGGAACTACCGAAGCAGCTCCCATCTATGAAGTGGTAGGGGCGACAACATGATCCATCGATGGTGCCGTTGGGCCAACCCCTGTAAATGATGTTGCTTGTGGCATCCACCACCCAGTAGGTGGTGTTGTTGGAGTAGTAGCCATAAATTATGCTGGGGGGTAGGCCACTTGTGTGGCTGGTGGAGCAGACCATGGTGAAACACCACTAATTTTAGCCTAACACTTTGAGAATGACTCAAGCCCTTTCTAGCATTCAAGAGACAAAATTTGGCCAAGGCATGGAGCTCACAACTAGCTTGCCTAAGGCAAGTTGCTCATGCTGTCAAGCTAGGTTACCCTCAGCGTGAGCAACTCCAAATAGCATCAAAATCAAGTTAAAAAGTGCAGGGCACACTGTGGTCATGCTATGGTCATGCTAGCAGCATAAGTCCAACGTGACCAACTTTCACAAACCTCCAAACTAAGTCAAAATGACTAGATTTTCCAAGGTGCAAGTCATCCTCAGGATTCATCGTTGACAACCTCCAAAATGGCTTAAAATTGCAAGTTCAAGTAAGGTCACGCTACAGGTCACGCTGCAGGTCACGTTGTGGTTATGCTGTAGTCACACTGGCCATGTGAGTCCAGTGTGACCTACCCAAAAGTGGCTCAAAACAAGACACTTTTAGGCTCAATTCGTCAACCACAGTCAGGAAATCCTTACACTTTCAGAATCAGGCTTCAAAATTCAAAATTTGGTGAAAAATTGCAAGTCTTTGCTCACTCACTTTGAGGTCATGCTAAATTCATGCTGCAACGTGAGTGTAGCATGAGTGCAACGTGCGCACGCTAAGGACATGCAGTGACTAAATCAAGTCATGCTAAAAGTCATGATTAGGCAAAGATGCCTCAAACAGCCACGAAACCACTCGAATCGACATCCTACAGCAATCAAGTCAGAAATCCAGAAGTTTCAAGTGAGCTAGAGTCAATTTCCCTTGTTATTTCATTGTAAATTTCCATCATTTGTCACTCGTCGAGCTCTTATGCTCTGAATTGTATGTGCCATGAGTGCGATTTGGCTTGAGTGAGTTGTCACATGTTGTAAGATATAATGTACCTAGTCTAGAACATAGCTTTTCCACACATGTCCAACTCATATACAGCTGTCCATTAGACATGTGTCACTTGATCCACTTTCCTCTCATCTCCCAGCCGTTGATTCCATTCTCGAATTTCACACCCAAGCCTAGCCTAGCTCTATAAATACCCTATTAATTCAGATAAACAAGGTTGGAAATTTTGAAGAAGGTTGATGGCTTAGCAAACTTAGACCAAAAATCCTTGGGTGCTCGGGCGCACTTGACTCCTAGCATCCACACACTTCTGAAACACATCACATCACATCGCTTTGGGGCTTGGCGCTTGACCTGCCATCCACATGTGCAGCTACGCTTTGACCAGTGCACATATTTTCTAAGCAATACAATACAATTCATTTTGCTCACCATTATTTTGTTTGCTCTATTTTACATTCAGTTTCCATTTTGTTTACAATACCATTTCTACATATGTTTCTATTTCCATTTTGTGAGCACTGTTTACATTTCAAACATCAATTACAATAACCCCAGCATAGGCCATAGTTTACGCTCGGGGAAGTCCTTGGTTGATTAGCATGTAGACCATCCAAGGCACTCTGCCTTCATTTTCTTTTCTAGCTTTCCCTCAGGTGAAGGCAAGGTCAACTGTGTCTGCCTGATGATATTTCAGTATTTATTTTTCCTTCCATCCTTACACAAATGATTTAGGTCAATACAGTACATTGGCACTAGAAGGAGGGCCACTTGTTTGTTGTCTGTCAAAATGTTGATCACGTTACCTATCCAAATGATGCATACACTAAGTGCTAAAACTAAAGCCCAACGTGTCTACCTAGCTTACATACACCAACTTGACTTAGCTTGACTTACCCATCCTATTCCTCTTCGTTCCTAATACCTCACGTAGTCAGCTCACGCTATTTGTTAGTGTCACGCTATTAGCTCACACAATCTTTTGGTCACACTGTAGTTGACTCACATAGCTCATGTTCTTTGTCAGTGTCACGTTATTAGCTCACGCAGTCTGTTCGTCACGTAGTAGTTGACTTATGCAGCTCACGTTGTTTGTTAGCATCACGTTGTTAGCTCTGTTGGTCACACTGTAGTTGACTCACGTTGCAGCTTCTATTTTTCATCATTCAAGCTGCAGTGCTGCTGCTATTGGTCACGTTGTCATTAGTCATGCTGCTACAGTTGCTCATGATGCAGTTGTTATGCTATAGTTAGTCATGTTGTAGTTGTTGCTCACGTTCAACTCGTCTAGCCCAGTTTACTCACGTTCACTATGGAATCCTCCCAAATTAACCCAATGACACTGCCAATCTCTGACTTTGGGGCTGAGACCTCAAACCCTGTGACTGCTATTGAATCCATAACTATCATCAAATAGATAAACCCTCAAGGCCCTACACGCTAGTCACTCAAGCTATAGGGCAAAGACCCTACCTATGCAACTCTTACACACGAATAGTATAACTTCATCTGTGTCAAGATCCAAGCCAACTTACCTATCGATCGCGTAGAGAGAGAAGCGAAGTAAGACTATGAATTTATCCACAAAGAAGCTTGTGAGTTCATCGCTTCAGCATTTGATATAATTCCTCTATCTGAACACCATCATAAACTCATATCCCAGCTTCTCATGGCAAGGAGTCAAGCCTTACAGCTACCTCCAATAGAGCCTTAGAGCGGAGATGAGGAAGATGACTTCATAGCCCAATCTGAACATGGGGATTCATACCATACTGTTAGCCCCCATGCCCATACAAACCCATTATTTCAACCTTTCCTAGAGGAGACTATACTTCCACCACCAGCGTCTCTATGGGGAGTACCCACTCCTATTCCCATCTTCTCCAAGTTCAATGTTAAACCTAACACGTCCATCGCACCTCTACAAATACAAACCCAACAACCTACTCCCCAAACTAATGCAGGATCGACCTTTCAACCTCAAGTGATTGGATGCCATTGGTCATACCAGCTTCCATGTCCATCCATTACATGGCTCAAGTGCAAATCCAACAAGCACCACTAATCACTTCACAACCTGTGACTGGGCAGTGGGTCCGACCAACTGTTCAACAAAACCTGTCTACTCATTATAGTGTACCACACCCGATAATCTCAGCCCTGAATGTTGTCCCACCACAACAAATGACAGTCCAACAATCTCTCTTTTCACAAACAATGTAACAATCGAGTCATTGTCAACCACCACCAACTCAACCCGCCAGTTTTCCTACTGCCTAAGAGTGGGAAGACATGAAAAAATGATGCACTTGTTTGTAGAAGAATTAAAATGCCTTAAAAATATGAACACTAAGGAAGTCAAGGTACTAAAATTCTATCAAGATGATCTAATTGACCCCTTAGTTCCACTGCTAACCTTGCCAAAGGGAGTCCCATTACCCCAACTGACCAAGTACAATGGAGAGGGAGATCCAAATGCCCACCTAGTGACATTTCGACTAGAATGTCTACTACTCTAGGCTTGGCCTCATGCAATTCTACGTGTGTTTGCTATGTCCTTAACGGGAAAAGCTTTAGACTGGTACCGAGCTTTGCTCCATAACTCCATATCCTCTCTAGAGGATTTGTTACACCAATTTGTTACACATTTTATATATAATCTAAAACCTGAAGCCACTCTGGATAGCCTGATTCAGATTAAACAAGTGCCATTAGAGCCAACACAGAAATTTATCCAAAGGTGGAGCATAGCCCTCAATGAACTTCATGAGCCCATACCTGAGACATACTTGCTCACCATTTTTAAGGCCGCTGTGAATGACTTCATTAAGTCAAAACTTTATTACTTGAGTGCCCATACTTTGAGTCAAGCGTTTGCATAAATCAAGAACATAGAAGAGGCAGCATAATCAAGCAATGACCCAGCTTATGTGGCCTACAGAAACCAACATGCCTGCAAGAAAAACACAACAATAGCAATGGTGGACGCAAGCATAAAAGCAACCAACTCGGGCCCAACAACTAAACAACCCAAAGCCCCAACTGACAAAGACACCAACTCACCTGCATCAGCAAGGGCCACCCCAAGGTCCAACTTTCAGTGCAAGGACCACTCAAAGTATACACCACTACCAATGCAACCCTCTCAACTACTGGAGCAACTCCTGAAAGCCGGGCAAATTCAACACAAACACGTGTCAGAGATTACCCACCAAAAACATTATAGATACTGTGAACTACTAAGGAACCCCACATTAGTAGTACCAAATGAGACCTCAGTCCCACAACATTTTAAATTGGACCAATACTATCATTACCATCAAATGGTTGGTCATAGTACAGACAACTATCATGATTTGAAAGATGACCTGCAAAGAATGATAGAACAGGGCCAATTGGTGATCGACATGGTGAGTCAATCCAACATAGATGATGCCTCCTATGTCATAAACTCAATTAGCATAGGTGGCAAGCCCAAACCTATGCAACAACCTTTCATGATCCGTGTGCCTCCTAACAAGGCAAGGGTCCCCGTAGCCTCCATAAGCAAGAGGCCTTCCTTTGTGGTCAAGGTTCCACAGCAACCATCCACTATGACATTAAACTAGCAAAAATCATCTACTAAGACGTTAAACTGGCACGACTCGTCTACTAAGACATTAAACTGGCATGATGCAGCAACAAAAATCACTAAACAACCTTTCTTCATCAAGGTGCCACAACAAGCTGGCCACATAACAACAACTCCTAAGCCACCCTTTATTATAAGGATGCCACAACGTGATGAATCTTCACCTAACCAAAGCCCAATAGTCGGCAACATCTCGATCCCTCCTCCTTCAAGGGATGACCCCACTAGCAATCCAGGAAGGCCCACCAAATGGCAATGCAAGAGGAAAAACAAGCATCTCACAACCCCCATGGCTGAAGTAAAGGCCACAACTAGCAAGCAACAACCAAACACTGGGACCCCTACCCCCAAACAAGCCAAACAAACCAAGCCCAAGTCCCCTTCGCAAGAGACCTGTCTCTCAAGCCACATAGAGGTAATGAAGGCCAACACAATGGCTAATGACAAGGACTTCGTCGTTTCACTAACCCATGTAAAAAAAATGCTCAAGAAAAATAACACAATGTTCAACTTGTACAACCTGGTCATGACCTCATCTATTCACTGCCAAGCATTGGCCTAGGTCTTGGCCTCCATTCTTGTTATGTAGAACATCCCTGCTAATGAAGCATCCATCCGTGTAGTAATGTTACCCCCTACACCACCAGAATCAGGCTTAGCAATGTTAGCCTTTCGGAATGATACAATCAAAGTCAACCTCAAATGAGGGGAGGTCACTACAGCTCCACTATCCATTAGCATTCGTGTTGGATAGTGTACCATCCATAGAGTGCATGTAGATGATGGTGCAACAACAAATGTAGTCTTGTACTCTATCATCGACAAGCTAGGCCTGGCAGATGAAATCAAGCCAACCAAAACCACATGTCTAAAATCCTTCAACGGATCACACATCACAGTCAAGGGTACAATCAACTTAGCCTTTGTGGCAGGAGAGCAATTCCCCACTAGTGCAGGCTTCACTGTCATAGAAGAGATGCCAAGTTTCAACATGATTCTAGGCAGGCCTTGGCTAGCCCGACTAAGGGCTATCTCCTCTTCCATCCACCAAGAAATCCACCTTCCATATGAAGGTGGTCAAGTTATCATCCATGGTGATAATGCTTCTTCTCCAACTATCCACGATGTAGACATGGCACAAGTTTTAGAAGAAGAGTTTCTTGGTGGTACACCTATAGTAACCAATGCAACGCTTAAGGCTAACACACCCGAATGAGTGGTTGAAGCCAACACCCCCCCCCCCCTTTCCCTAGAGGATCCTAAACCTTGCATGCCCCCTAAAACATAAAACTACAAAAACACATGGCCCAAAAATTTCTTAAACTAGCTTACGGCCCAGAACGGCCTAAGACTACCACTTTTTGCGTTGCTTTTCTTTCATTCATACATTTTAACTCTATTTACGATAGGTGTTGCTTGATGTTGTTTTCTTTCTAGTTGATTTTTTCAGGATCTTGCAAACACATAGCATGACCCTGCATGTAGCATCACACCTCACACAAGCAAGGTAAGCACAGACAATTCACTATGACTATAAACTGGCACCAACGGTCCTGGCATCATGACTTAAAACTGGTACCATAGAATAGTCCTGGCATCACAACTTAAAACTAATATCATAGAATGGTCTTAGCATCATGACTTAAAAATTATACCACAGAATAGTCCTGGCATCATGACTTAAAACTAATACCACAGAATAGTCCTAGCATCATGACTTAGAACTGATACCATAGAATAGTCCTAGCATCATGACTTAAAACTGATACCACAGAACATTCCTGGGGCTACTACTTGAAACTGGCACCACAGAAATGTTCTAGAGTCATGACAACAAAATGACACCACAGAGCTCTATCTGGTATGACACTAAACTACCACATCCATCCACCATGACGTGAAAATAGCTTCTAGAGTCCACTTAGACTATAA
Organism: Gnetum montanum; assembly: GCA_015680685.1. Lineage (NCBI taxonomy): Eukaryota > Viridiplantae > Streptophyta > Gnetopsida > Gnetales > Gnetaceae > Gnetum > Gnetum montanum. The sequence goes on along the minus strand of MNCI01004051.1, from coordinate 32,066 downwards.
ACCGGTTTGCCTTTTCATAGTCCACTATGACTATAAACTAGCAATGCACCATCTACTATGATGCTAAACTTGCACCATCCAAAGGGCTATGACATGAAACTAACCCGCAATAGTCTGCTAAGACTATAAACTAGCGACATCATTGATGACCAGGCAAAACCTTGAAAAGATGTGTTGCTGCAATTGGCTGTTCATGTTTCACGAAGACTTGCTGTATAATTTGTCTCATGGACCTTGATGAGGCTGATGCTATTCATAATTTTTTCTACTTTAAAAATTGCACGTGGTGGATCCATCTCCTTGTTTAAACTGCTTAGTTAACCGTTTCATTTGTGGTTTTCTTGTCTTCTTGGAGTTGTGTTTGCACCGGTTAAAGCGTAGCTGTGACATAGGTCAAGCACCAAGCCCCGGGGTGATGTGATGTGATGTGATGCATCATTTGTGTTGGCTGTGGAACAGGCAGAGAAGTGAATGGGGTCCACCATATTGATGGGCCTAGGCCTGCCATGGTTGGTGGGATAGATGTGAACGCAGGAATGGAGGTAGAAGCTAGAGGCAGCTGTGACATAGGTACGGCATGGACATAGGGTAGGGTAGCCATAATTGACATGTGTTGCGAAGAAAATAGGGATTGGTGAATAGTTTGTGAAAGGGTAGTTGTTGTAGTAGAGACAGGGATGTAGGCATGTTGATACACTGAATGCATGGAATGGCTACCCATTACTGGTGGAGTTACAAATTGCGACTGTGCGGGTGTGATCATAAAGGGAGCAACACTAGACAGCGGGTTTGTCCAGATGGATGGGATAGGAAGGATTATGGTAGGGTTGGTTTGTCCCACCACCCCCCCCCCCCCATTGGACTGGGAATCTAGCTCCTCCTGTCCATCCTAGAAAGCCTCATTGTGATGAGACATTATGTCTTGTGGCTCCCCAGGCTTAATCACCTCAATCAACTGATCTAAAAGACATTGGTTCATTTGTGTTAAGGGGATGGAAGCGCTAGGAGTAGGAATAAATACCTTCCCATTGCAGTAGGTGAACTCGAAGCTATGCTTCTCTTTAGACTCTTGCGCATCTAAGGGCAATTTTTCCTACACCTTTGTGTAGAGGAAGTTGTATCATTCATGTTGTTGGGCCAAGCCCTCAAGTCCCTAGTTTTGGATCCTAAGGGATCGACATGGCCCCAGTCCTGGGCTGAGTGGTTGTTCGACACTTGTGATGCCTTGAACCGTGAAGGGAACCTCAACATTAGAGGTGTTAGCAATAGTGCTTGGTGCAATCATTATACTAAAGCTAAACGGGTTTGCAAATGAGGAAAATGAGAAGATCAAAAGATAATCAAAGGCTTTATGTTTTGCCAGATTCCGAAGGAATCATCGAAGCAACCGATCTATACCACACGATGCGTAAACAACAGCGAAGGGTGTCACGTTTACGCTAATGCGCGACAGGGTATAGAACGCATGCAAGACTACCGTAAAACAAAAGGGTCAAACAGTGATCGGAGGCTTTACATCTTGTAGGGTTCTAAACGAACCATCGGAGCGACCGATCTATACCACACGATGCGTGAACAACCGAAAAGGGGTGTTGAGTTCACACTAGTGTGTGTCGAGGTACAAAATGTATACAAGACTACCATAAAACATGAAAAGGGCACCAAAAGGCCCTTCTTCTAGTGCCAGAAAACTGTAGCAACTAAAAATGTCGACGACTGGAAAACATTGAGAGGTCGTCAGTTGTGATAGTTTTAACCCCAGATCCACACAAGCACCATGCTAGATTAAATAGAAACAGGGTGCCCTAGACGATCTGGTCAATTAGACAAGGACTTAATCGGTGTTACTATAACCTTTTGAAAATTTCTGAATTAAAAGCAATGCTTATAGCAAAAAATAATAAATTTAAATGTGAGGAGATGAAAATGATGTAAAAATGCAATGACAAGAAGGAAAGCAAAACAAACTAGAGATAAGAAAATGCACCGCTTCAAGATTATGACTTTACTCCGTCAAAGTGGATACAATTCGTTGTATAACATTGGGAAGCATAGAGATCCACAAGTAACCAGGATGCTCGAAAGTAAGCCAATAATGTATTTGAACACGGACCTAGAAGCCAACAATGCCCAGATGTTACAAAGCAAACTTCCCAACCTTGTTAACAAGATGCTAACTGAAAATAGGGGGATTGTTTTGCCAACCACTAACAGAATTTTCTAACTGCTCAAGTTTGCTAATGCTTTTTGCACATATTTTTGCCAACTGAATTCTTAATTTGCAAAATTTTGCTCAGATATACCAGCCAATAATTAACCAACCAACCATTTTCCAATTGACAATTTTCCAACCCTTTGAGCATTTCTCGTCGGGCTATTTATAGGGCCAGGGGGACACGTGAGACGAGGCTTGGATGACGCATATCCTGGTCCTGCAAGATGTTGACATGTGCATGCTACATGGACATGCAAAGCTAACTGATGAGCTTGTCAGGCTGCAATTACGGTATCAGAACTGGATATGTGCGCTAGTGATGTAGACAAGGGGTGAAGCATGTTGGAGTAGCGTAGCCGTCTACTACCTATGCTATGTTGTGGGGCGTAGCATGTTTAGCGTAGCGTAGCATCTTGGTAAGTGGTGCTACGCTATCCAGCATAGCATGCTTGGCGTAGCATAGCATCTTGTTATGCAGTGCTACGTTATGCTACGTAGCATGCTTGGCGTAGCGTAGCATCTTGCTACATAGTGCTACACTATGTAGCGTAGAACAGCATAGCCACTAGTTCGAAGAAGAAATTTGTGACGAAGTTAATTACATTTGCTAGAATCTTTGGCATGCATTGAAGTGTTTCTTCTACTTCTGCATCTTTGCTACACTATGCTATGCTACGTACCATAGCATAGCATAGCGGCTTCTTTCCATTTGCACAGGGTTGCAAACTTTTGCTTGAAGCCTGATTGTGCTAACAACTGCAATTGCGCCTTGTTGATCTTACCTTTGAGACACCTTCTATTTTTTCTTGCATCATTGCTACCTTGTGCTACGCTATGTAGCGTAGCATAGCGTACCAACCAACATAGCCTACTTTTTGCTAGATCTGCTACTTTTCTAGAAAGAGGAGTTTTGCCAAAGGACTTGAAGTTAAGCAAAGAGGAGTGCTTGCTTAGTGCAATTGAAGCTAGGCCTTTCTACCTTGCTTTTGCTACATTGCATAGCATAGCACTTCATCTTGCAACTATCTTCTAAGGCCTACTACGCTACATAGCGTAGCGTAGCGTAGTAAACTTCTTGACTAGAAAACTTGCCAAACTATTTTTCATAGCCTGAGCATCACTGACAAGCCCACGCATTACTTCTGAGTAGACTATTTGATGGATGAACTACCCAGGTAGGCAGGTTGGAGAGTCTATTACGCCTGTCAACACCAAGAGTAGAAAATTTTCCAAACTGGATAGTCTAAACTCAGGGCATTTGTTTTCTGTCAAACTTCCATGATGCTACCTAAATTCTAAAGACCTGGTGAAGCAAGAATGCCATTGAAAATTTAGGGTCTTTCAAGTTAGACTATTGGTTCTGAAGAAAGATCTTTTCTTCATACAGTTGTCAAAACTAATGGTAGGTTGAAGGTTAACAACCCTTGTGGCATTGCGTTGCTATGGTTGAGTAGGGATTTCACCTTGCATTGCTAGAGCAGGTGGTAATGGAGCTATTGGTGGAAGAGATGCGGCCAGATTGGAAGGATAGGATACTTGTGGGATGTTGCCCCTAGGAGAGGAAGTCCTATAGTATTCACAGGCTTAGTAGTGATGTTGGGGCGTAACGTGACCAACAAAGTCATGTGGAGAGATCGGATGCTGCACGTAGTATTCATATGGGTCTGGTTATCTGTAAGGATATTGTTACCTTGGTGGTGGCATTCCCCATGATTGTGGGTGCTGCCATTGTTGATGTTTCCCAATTGGTTATGGTGGAGTTCCACTTGGATAATACGTTAAGGGTTGGTGGAACTGCCTTGGGTTACCATGGGGATAAGGTAACTGTTGGGATGTTTGCCATTTGTTTAATCGTGGATTAAGTGCATACACCCCAGACTCCTATAAATGAGAGATAGGATAGTTGTATTGATAGATCTCACATCCACTATCATCATCATATGAATCCACAACCTCTTCAATAATAGCAATTTTACCCTTACCCTTGTTACGTGGATTCTCTGCTTCTCTCTTTTTCCTTCTGTCATGGTCACTACCTCGCTCCTTAGACTCCTCTACTACTTTGAGCATAGTTTGAAATCTACTATCCATGGAGTCCCACATTTGGTCTACCTTTGCCAATACTTTTGATGCTAACTTTTGAATGGGTAAGGTTTTCCTATTCACCATCTCTTCGAGTGGTGACTCTTCCTCATCCTCACAAAATCTTACTCCCTTCTTTCGAAGGAAAGGATCTCAGTTGTATACTTCCACACTCTCTCTTTTCCATAGCTCACCTTCTTCTTTAGCTACTTACTCCAGCAATCTGTGAATTTGATGGGACCTAAGCTCAGATAACCTTCCTTGGGCATAAGTCCCAAGGGTCCTTCTTATTTCATGCCTAAGCCCATCTACAAGATGGCGTAGTTGATCCCGCTACGAATAACCATGGCCAGGACAATGATGTAAGAGTGCATAATAGCAACCCATGGCAGCATCCAAGGGTTCATGACTTCCTTGTTTCCATCCTTGGATTTGCCTTCGTAGGTTAGAAACCCAAGAGCATGTTTGGTACTTATCATTGAACAATTCTAGCATCGTACTCTACCTACAAATGGATTCTGGTTCTAAGGATTGGTACCAGCTTTTAGCTTCTTTTATTAGTGTCTGTGGGAATAACTTCAACTTTTGCCACTCATTTTCTATTTTTTGCAAGGCACACACATCATGAAATGCTTGTAAGTAGTTTTGAGGATCAGTGTTATATCCCCCTCCAAATCGTGGGATGTTATTCATGTCTAGCCTCTTGATCCTACTATCTTTCTAGTGCCTTGTTGAAACTCTTATGGCCTTAGTTATATCTAGCATGATTCATGTGGTGAGTAGGGTTTCATCATGATCATCTCGTTTGTAGCATCTATGGTGTCTATGCAGTTCCCTAATCTCCCTTCTTCTATGGTGTGATTCCCTAGAGTGCCCTCGTCCTCCATCTTGGTTGTCCCGTTTACGACTTCCACCTTGTTTGCCCTTATCCTCACAATCTATTTCTCTATGGCTACATCTGGACCCAAAAGGAGAGGTTGAAGGTGATGATGAAGGTGAAGAAGAAGGAGAACTACCACCATGATGGTGTTTACTACCTTCTCTTCGGTGGTCTCTACCTAGATCGTGATTGCAATCAGAATGCCCATCTTTGACATGTGCCTTTGTTCCTTTTTCAGACTCTTTATGTCCATTGGTATCAACACCTAGGTTGTGAACAATAGAATGAAGGTTTTTATACACAACACCTTGGACAAAGTCAAGGGGAGGAACATCGCTATGGGGGTGACTACCTGAGGCATGTTCATCACCCTCAATTTCACTTAAAACATGTGGGGCATCCTTAGACGATTTTCCCTTCAAGGACTTATGGTGTCTCTCATGTTAATAATCCCTTTGATGTTGCACTTCAATAGGACGATAGTCTCTCAAATCATAGTCCTGTGNCTTCTTGTGTTAGTCCTAGGTGGTGAAGTTCTCTTGTGCGAAGAAGAAGACATCTTATCTTGTTCAATGCACAATGTACTATATATTTATATGTTATTATTATTATTCCTTTAAACAACCCTAAGGGTTTGTTCCAATGATGTGAATAATTTCCTAAGTTCTACTTAGTGCACAAACAACAAAGTCCTTGACAATGAAGCCAATGATGAGCGGCAAGGTACCCTATACTCAACCATACAAATATGAGCATTTCACACATGATCTAGTTGAATTCCAAGAACTAAGTTCCTATGCACCTTGTGGAACAATAACAGGTTGATTAATCATTGTCTTCCAAAACTTACTTGTATGTCACAGTTGTATGGTTAAGTAAGCTTAAGGTATATGATTTTTATGGTTTTTATGTGTTTTATATCCTGTACTAATAAGGAGGAGAGAGAGAAGTAACTAAGTAATTAATCTAATTTAACTATTCATTAACTAAGTTCTAAGTGCTCCTAACACTAGTATCCATTCCTACTTTCCGTACACATCCTGAACCAGTGCAATGCTGCTGGGATTACCAAACGCTAATCGTTACTGGGTTACCAAGCGCTACACGCATGCTCAAAGCAGTTGTACTGAGTGTAATTAACTAAGAGAGTTGTAGGGTGATAGAAATCATTAATTAACTACAAAAGTATTAAATAATAATTAACATTAATTAATCTATTCTGTATGCTACAAGGTTTATCATAAAGTTTGTCTTTATTGTTGTACACAAAGTGTTCTCAGGTACACAATGCTCAAATAAAGATCTGTTCACTCTATGACTCCTACTGTGGGCACGTAGAAATGATTCTAACTTTCGAGGGACAAAATGGCAAGATTTTGGCTAAGGGACTAATTCTTAACTATTGAAACCAAAGGCACCACCTCTTATTTATAGATAATGAGACAGGCTGCAATATCAGATATCCGATATCACATGGTTGATCCAATATCATGGACATGATATCGTGGACACGATATCACGTATGCGATATCATGGTTCATGATCACTGTATGACACAGGGCCTCACCATTGGTTTATTCATTAGAAACCTAATGACATTGTGGTATATGTGCATAAACACCTTGTATCCAAGCACATAGTGCCTAATTTTTCTAAGGCATACACCACTACCATCAATTCTTGCCTAGTGGTGATATAGTTCATCTATTCATCCATAATGCTCCTACTTGCATAGTGAATTTAATAATGATATTTTTGATCATCCAACTATGTGAGAATGGCTCCTAAGGCATAATTGGATATGCCTATTATAATATTTAATGGTCTGGAACAATCAAGTGCTCATAGGATTGGTGTTTCCACAAGCTTCTACTTAAGTTTCTGGAATGCAAGCTCACATTCCTTGGTCTAAATAAATGAGGCATCCTTCTTTGTTAGCTTCACCAATGGTTTGAAAATCTTAGTAAATTTTTCAATGAAGTGTTGATAATAGCCAATGTCGCCAAGGAATGATCTCACATTGTTGACAGTTTTAAGTTGTCAAGTTATTCCTTGGATGACCCTTATTTTTTTAGGATCCATCTCAATCCTTTTTTGTGATATTCTGCACCCTAGTAAAATGTCCTCTTGGACCATCAAGTGGCTCTTTTTCTAGTTGAGCCTTAGTTTTGTCTCCATACATATTTTTAGCACTTGCTCTAGATAGTTTAGGGCTTGCTCAAACATAGCCACATAGGTGGAGAAGTCATCCATGAAGACTTCCATCACACTATTAATTAATTGTAGAAAGATGTTGAGGACAATGCATTGTAATGTTGTAGGGGCATTGCATAGGCTAAAAGGCATCTTTATATATGCAAAGGGCCTCCAAGGACTTGTGAATGTCATTTTGTCCTGATCCTTCAATGCTATCTGGATTTGGGTATAGCCACTATAACCATCTAGAAAGATGTAATAACAATGCCCCAAAATTTTGTCTAATACCTGGTTCATAATGGAAAAGGAAAATAATCCTTGAATGTTGCCATGTTCAATAGCTTAAAATAAATGCAAATCCTCCATTTTCACCTTTCTTTGGCATGATCACAAGTGAGCTAACCCATTCACTATTGACAATGGATTAGATGAACCTTGCCTTGAGGAGTTACTCAATCTTCTCTTTAACAATTTGCTTGATCTTGGGGTTTAACCTTCACTTTGGCTATCTCTTTAGTTTAATGGAGGAATCTGTATAAATCTAACACTAGCATATCCATAGGTCAATTCTTGTCAACTCATGATATGACCAAGCAAAGGTTATTGGCCATTTGTTGATGACCTCCAATAACTTCCTTTTCTATATAGGGACAAGATTGGCATTGATGGTGACCAGCTTGTCATTGTTCAAAAAGGCATATTCCATTCTAGCTAGTAGAGTCTTCATCTCAAGGGGTTCCTATTTGAAGCTCTTAGGGATTTCCAAGTCTCCCCAAGTAGTTTTATCATGTTCATTGAATAGCTAGAAATGGACTTGCTTTAATTCATCCATGCCTTTAACATAGGCACTTGTGAGGCCCTTAGTCTATTCCATGCATAATGTTGAACTACTCTCTATTTTACCTATTAGCCACTAGGTGTCCTATTTTGTGACTACTATGTACAAGAACCTTTGAAAATCTATGATATTTGCACACTACCTACATGCTGTGAGTGTTATACTTTTGATGATCCATAGTTTCTACACGTAGTGACACCCTATGTTACTATAAGCAATGCATGGAACATGCTTCTTCTCTATCTTTTCAAATTCACTCTCCTTAGAGATCTCCAAGGAGCATTCTCTAATTTCTAGTCACACATCAATCATACTTAGCCAAGCTCTTCCCATGATGATAGGGAAGTCCCCCTTGTAGTTATTCACTCATATCACCATGAAGCTAGTAGGATATAACCACCCATAGATGGTGGTCACAATGTCCTCCACTAATCCCAAAGGTATATAGATGGACTGATCTACTAACCCTAAGAAAATGTTGCTCTTATTGAGTGAAGGCAAGTTCTAGGCTTTGTACATTTCTTGTGAGATTAAATTAGCGCTAGAACATGAGTCTAGAAGAGCCTTGCAAGGTTCATTTCTGATAATTTGCAAGTAAATGAAGGAACTCTTAGGATCATATCTCTTCTTGGGAAGATGTTTGACCTTTATCCAATCAATGACCACATGGATCAACATTGTAGTATGAAAGAGTAGAAGGATAAGAAGGATAATAGGGAAATGGGGACTTCCTCCTTGAATATGACACTCTATAATATTCAGGAGGGTAGTAGTGGTGCTGGAAATGAGCCTAACTAAAAGAGTCACATAGAAAAATGGGTTGTTGAACATAGTACCCATACAAATCTGGCAAATAGTAAGGGTATTTCTACCTTGGTGGTGGCAACCCCCATGATTGTGGATGTTACCACTACTGGTACTACTCATGAGGTTGAAGTGGTGCTCCACTCAAATAGTAGGCTTGTTAGTGGAACTACCTATAGTTGTCTTGAGGATACGATAACCTCCTAGGTGCTTACTATATCACTAAGAAAGGAATTAGAGCATATAACTTAGATTCTTGCAAGTGTGACACAATTGCACAACATCCCTTAAGATGTTCATACTAGAAAATGTCATTGTATTAATAAGTTCCTATGAAGAGGTCTTCTCCTTCCTTTTGAGCTAGCAAGAATAAGTGGTTTATGAACCATATGTCTTTTGATATCTCATAGTGAACTTTCATCTACCAATAATTCTTTCTCTAAGTCTCTATGGGATGATAATCCTAGTAGAAATGATCTTCCATCTTGCACTCAACATTGAGTCTTATGATGCCTAGTCTCATGAGATTGTGGAGTAGCATTGTAGGAATTGATCAATTAAAAGGCAACATGATGTTGTCCTTGATGTTCCTTCACAACAAATATTCATCTTGGTGTAGGATGAAGGTGAAATTTGGACTGTACTCATCTAGATGCATATAGACCACTTTGCATTATTGGGGCATGGGTGGTTTTGGGCCTTCTTGCATTGGATTAGAATTCCACAAATTATGACAAAGAATCTTCCCTACTAGAGGAATCCATATTAGTGTTTAAGAAATAGTGTGCTTTTGGAAATTCTTTATTATATTAACGATTTTTTCTTTAAGTCCTTTACAATGTCGTTAAGTGATTTTACTAACATACTAGATAGTGCACGTAACTAACTCAAGTCCGTAATAATGGTGCCAATGATGAGAAGAAAGTAGCTCCTATGCCCAACCATACAAATCACCAGCGTTCGCTAAGCAATCTAGTCAAATTCTACAGAATTTAGCTCTTTAAGTACACATTATCCAAGTAGTGAACTTAAGGATGTGATCATTGTCTTCTCAATTCTACTTGTGGAGGTACAATTGTATGGTTAAGTGTAATTGAGGCACATGATTTGTATAGCTTTTATATTTTTATCAATTTATCCTAAGTGTGAAAATAAAGTAATTAAGTGATAATTAATCTAATAAACTATCTAATGCCTTAACTATTTCCTAACATAAGCATCTATTTTCATCTACTATACAATCCTGAACATCCCTCAACGCTATTGGGTTACTAAGCATAAATGCTATTGGGATTACTAAGTGTTAACATATGCTTGATGTGGTTGTACTTATGTGCATTAATTATTCACATTCAACTAATTAATTAATGTGCATGAATGTAAATTGCATAATGATGAGTGGCAAGGTACCCCTACACTCAACCATATGAATACGAGTGTTACACACACAATCTGGTCGAACTCTACAAACTAAGTGCCTACACACCTTATGGAACACTTAAGGTTAATCGTTCGTTGTTTTCTCAAACTCACTTGTATTTTTCATGGTTGTATAGTTAAGTGAGTCTGAGGTATGTGATTTTTATATCTTTTATGTTTTATCTCCTATGCTAATGAGGGAAAGGGTGAAGAGACTAAGTAACTAACTTTAACTAACTAAGTTCTAATGCCTAGCATCAGTATCCGTTCCGACTTTTCGTTCACACCCTGAACCAATGCAACCTTTTGGGATTACCAAATGCTATTTGTTACTGGGATTACCAAGTGTAACGCACGTGCTTGAAGCATTCATACTGAATGCACTTAACTAGGAGTGTTGAGGGTTGAGAGAGATTAATTAACTAATAAAACATTTAAAAAATTAATAATAATTAAAGTCCTAATTAGCTTAGTCCATGCACTACAAGGTTTATCCAAAAGTTTTTCTTTATTTCTGTACACAAACTTGTGCTTAGGTACAATATTTGCTCGAATAAAGATCTGTTCACTTTGGGACTCCTACTATAGGCACATGGAAATTACTCTAACTATGGAATGGAAAAACTGCAAGAGTTTGGCTCAGGTCTAGATATAGATAGATAAACAAGGGAGAGTCGCCTCTTATTTATAGATTTGGCAGCGCGCTGCGATATCGCGTATTATACATCGCGTAGGCGATATTGCGGCCCATGCAATATCGTGTCCCATCATACCCCCATGACTGAATAAAAACTCATCCTTGAGTTCCTTACAAAATATTGGGAAGGTATGGGATTATTGACTTGAATGGGACTAATGGTGAATGGGACGACATGTGAATGGATCATCATTACAGAACATGAAAAAACTGGTGTTCACGACAACAAGAGTGAAAACTTTATACATTTGACATCAGGCCTTATTTGCTAGCTGAGAGAAAAGAGAGAAGAGAGAAGAAGTCTACTGCTACCAATGCCAAGATTACGCCTTTCGTTATCCATCCGTAAGCGCACCATCAATCTTGTTCCTTGCATAATTGCTTCAGTACCAATCCATTCCAAGTGTTTCCTCCAAGTCTGATCCATTTTTGTATGATTGCCATCTGCACACATAACACAGTCTTATATTAGCAAGGGTAAATGAATCATAATGCAATTGATACCTTGCTTCGGTGAAAGGTCCATTGGCTGAGTTGTTGTATGGCTGATTGTAGATTCTGTAGATATAATAATGGTGACTACCAAATGTGTAGGGGTTAGGAGAAAATCAAAAAAATTGGGTCAGGACCCCCATGACTAAGAGCGAACCTCTAGTAGTGATAAAATGGAGAAAGAAAAGGAATAAGAAAGATGGAGAAAAAGAGACAACTGTAACGTCGATGAAATGGATGTCAAGATGGAAATGAACAAAATAGAGTTGATTGCAAAAATGTTAAGGGAAATAATTTAACTGCTGCACCAAATAGGAATGCTAGTGGGTCCTCCCCAAAGCAAGCTCATGCCCTTAATGCCCTGACAAACCCACATTCAAAGAGTTCATAGGCTCTAGGAATGTCATTTGGAACAAGAGTTAAAGTCTTAACCATAAGAATTTACCACAAAGAAAATGATGCGTTAACCAAAATATACACTAATGATATAACTGGCAATGAGGTGAACAATGGAGAAAGAATGATGGAAAAAAGAGAATGGAATGGAGTCTCAAGAACAAGGTGGTGTATAGCCCCTTGTGTATTTAATGATTAATGTGACTTAGTAGATCCCATTGCAAGTCCGATCTCAAAAAAACCACATCTAGTGACTTCACGAAAGTAACAAGAATGCTTTCACCACAGAGTCACCACCATTCTGACGAAATGAAAGAGGAGAAGGTAGGAAGCGAGAAGGGCCTTAGTTAGAGGAAACATGTTTATTTTAGTTCCATAACCAATGCTTGTAGCTTGAATGATTATTTCATCTAAGGGGTGTGCTTTGAATTCTCACTTTTTTTTATGTTTATACGTGAGAACCACACCATGCAAAGACTTATTATTTTTATTTTATTCACTTAGCTTCCCGATAATTGGGTAATGTTGAAATGGTAAGAAGACTCAAGAAGAAAACATCCAAGCATCCAAGAGAATGGCCAATACAATTGCATTAAGTCCCCTTGAAGTCACACCCTGTTCAATCCTTCAGTCCTTCCTTAGTTGAGAAATGCCCAGTCACCGATTCATTGATAGTTCTTATTTAGAAAGGGACTGTACATTTCCAAGTCGACAGACACCATAGAAATTTATGGATGTATGGATGAAGTGGACTCATTGCCTGTTATATCAAAAGGATCATACCTTAGTATCAACATCTTAACTTAAAGGTAAAAACCAAACATTAGCAACCAATATAAAACAGTTCATACCATCATTAGAGCACTTATTGGGTGACAAACTTAACAAAATAGATAAGCACACACACACAAATGAAAAATTATAAATGATGCTGTAAAACAAAAACAAGAAAAGTTAAAGACATTTGTAAAACAAAAATGTGCAAAAAAATGTGTCAAATAAAAACTTAAAAGAAACTGAGGGCCCCGAATGATTAGCATAGGTGGCCATCTTCCCCATGACTGAATTGAAAGGGAGAGATCCAAAATAATGTGTGTTTGTTTGAATTTCTTAAAAGTGTCCAACTTCTCCCGATTGATGTTTTCAGGTTAAGGGTTGGAACTTGGCAACACTCATATTCCAATGTATCTATGCTTTCATTGTGAGCACACGTTGTTCCCCCAGTTCGTTCCATGCATGTTGGTGGGCTGCTCTCTTAATTAGCTATCAACCACTGGGTGTTCTCTTGTTGTGTGGTTGCTACATATAGGCACCTTTGTATCTGAGTTTCTTTGGCACACCGGTTGCATATAGGAGATGCTGAGCATTCCTGTATGTCATCATCTTCTGAGTCACTGTATGTGATGCATGGAACTTTCTTCTTCTCGATCTTTCCATAAATGTTTTCCTTAGATATTTCCAAGGAAAGATCATGGATTCTTAGGCATGCGTTGATGATGCTAAGCCATGCCCTTCCCATTATTATCGAGAAGTCCCCTTTGTTACTGTTGACTTCTATCATTAGGAAATCAACTGGGTATGACCAACCACACACAGTGGTAAAAATGTCCTCCACCAATCCCAAGGGAATAGTGATGGACTGGTCAGCCAAATCTAGTTGAATATTGCTCTTCTTGAGTGGAGGTAGGTTCCATGCTTTATATATTTCTTGTGAGATTAAGTTGACTTCAGAACTTGAGTTAAGAAGAGCCTTATGAGGTTCATTCCCAACAACTTGAAGATAGATTAGAGGGCTCCTAGGATCAGAAAATTTCTTGGGAAGGTGGCCCACCTTGATCTAGTCAGTAACGGTATGTGTTAACATAACCGTATGCGTTGAGCCCTGTTGTTGGTTTGAAGGGAGCTCCAAAGCCTTATCTTTTGGAGGAGCATGCACAGACTCAACCACTTGTGGTTGTGAGAGCTTGTTTGGGCTTTTGGTTCTAAAGAAAGGTCTTCTCTTAGTGTGGTTGTCAAAACTAGTAGCAGGTTGAAGGTTTATAGCTCTCGTAGCATTGCGTTGCTGCAGTTGAGTGGGGAGTTCCCCTTGCATCATTGGAATGGGTGGTAGTGGACCTAACGATGCGAGAGTGGTAGATGGATTCGGAGGATGGTATGCATGTGGTGTGTCTTCCATAGGAGAGGGAGTCCTAAAATACTCCCGAACTTGGTAGTGACGTTGTGGGGTTACATGACCCATAGAGTCGCTTGGAGAAACCGGCTGCTACACATAATAGCCATACGAGTTTGGTTGCTGGTAAGGGTATTGTTGCCTAGGCGGTGGCATCCCCCATGACTATGGGTATTGCCACTTTTGGTGTTGCCCGATAGGTTGTGGCGGAGTTCCACTAGGATAATATGTTAACGTTTGGTGGAACTGCCTCGGGTTACCTTGGGGATAAGGTAACCTTCTAGGTGCCTTCCGTCTGTTAAGTCTTGGGTTGAGTGCATACATCCCAAACTCTTGTAAATGTGAGATTATTGGGCAACATCCCTTAGGATGGTCATATTGGCAGATCTCACATCCACCATCATTTTCTGTATCTGAATCCACAACCTCATCGATGATAGTCATTTTTCCCTTACCCTTGTTACATGCATGGTCTGAATCTCTATGCTTTTTCTTATCATAGCCACTACTTCACTCCTCCTTAGACTCCTCTACGATTTTCAGGACAGTTTCAATTTTACTATCTAAGGAGCTCCATATTTGATCTACCTTAACTGACACTTCCATTGTTAATTTCTAAAGTGGTAAGTTTTTTCTATTCACCAACTCTTCGAGTGGTGACTCATCCTCTTCCTCACAGAATCTTACTCCCTTCTTTCGGAGGGAAGGATCATGGTTATATTTTTCCATGCTTTCTCTTTTCCATGGCTCCCCTTCTTCTTTAGCTACTTGCTCCAATAATCTATGAACTTCATGGGACCTAAGTTCAGATAATCTCCCTTGGGCATATGTCCCAATGGTTCTCCTGGTTTCATGTCTTAGCCCATCTACAAGATGGCGTAGTTGATCCTGTTGTGCGTAACCATCGCCCAGGCAACGATGTAACAATGCATAATATCAACCCATGGCCGCATCCAAGGGTTCATGATTATCCTACTTCCATCCTTAGATCTACTTACACAAGTTGGACACTCTGGAGTACATTTGGTATTTCTCGTTAAACAATTCTAGCATTGTACTCCACCTCCTAATGGTTTCCGGCTCTAAAGACTGGTACCAACTTTCCGCTTCTTTTATAAGTGTCCTAGGAAACAACTTTAACTTTTGCCACTCATTTTCAATATTCTGCAAGGCACAAGCATCATGGAATGCCTGTAAGTGGTTTTTCGGATCAGCATTGTATCCTCCCTCAAACCGTGGGATATTATTCATGTCTAGTCTCTTAATCTGGCTATCTTTTTGGTGCCTTGTAGGTATTCTAATTGCCTCCATAATGTCTAACATAATCTGGGTGGCAAGTAGGGGTTCGTCATGATCATCTCTCTCATGACGTCTATGATTCCTACGTGGTTCCCTACTCTCCCTTCTTCCATGTCGTGATTCTCTAGAATGCCCTCATCCTCACTCTCGACTCTCTCGTCAAGGGTTCTTATTTTGCTTATCCTTACCCTTATCCTCATGGTTGTGCTCTTTGTGACTACGTCTGTATGTGGAAGGAGAGGGTGAGTGATGCAATGAAGGGGAAGAGGAAGGAGAACCATTGCCATAACGATGTTTCTTACCTTCTCTTTGGTGGCTACAACCCCAATCATGATGATAATCAGATTTCCCACCTTTGTCACATGTTTGTGTTCCCTCAGTAAACACTTAGTGTTCATGGGGATCAGAACTAGGGTTGTGAATCGTAGAGTGTAGGTTCTGATACCCTACCTCCTCACCATCGTGAGGAGGGGGAATATCATTTTGTGGAGAACCTATTAAGATAGGTTCACCACCCTTAACTTCTCTTATGACAGGTGAAGCGTTGCAAGGTCCTTTTCCCTTCAACGATGTATGATAGCTCTCCTGCCTCGAGTCCCTTAAATGTTGCGCCACTGTGGGATGGTAATCCCTTGTGTCATAATCTTTTGCAATGTATTCACTATATAGCTGTGTCATGTCTATCTGTGCAAGAGCACGAAGGATCATGTTAGGAACTACCCGATCTGGAGGTAACACTATGTTACCTTGCAAGTCACGCCAACGCAGTTGTTCATCCTGGTGGAGGATAAAAGTAAAATCAGGTATATACTCATCGTGATGAGTATATACCACCCGATACTATTGAGGAACTGGCGATTCTTAGTTACATGTGTTAGACCGCCGACTATCTCTTGTGTGATCCCTAGGTGGTGAAGTGATTTTATGAGAAGAAGAAGACATTGTTATCTTGTTGGTGTGCTATTGACCGTTGTTTAATCTTTCTTCTGATTAACCCTAAGGATTCTTTTAAGCTTCCCAACAATGTGGATGATTTCCTATGTTCTACTTAGCACACAAACAACTTAGTCCCCAGCAACGGTGCCAATGATGAGTGGCGAGGTACCCCTACACTCAACCATATGAATACGTGCGTTACACACGCGATTCGGTCAAACTCCACAGACTAAGTGCCTACACTCCTTATGGAACACTTAAGGTTAATCATTCGTTGTCTTCCCAAACTCACTTGTATTTGTCACGGTTGTATGGTTAAGTGAGTCTGAGGTATGTTATTTTTATATCTTTTATGTTTTATCTCTTATGCTAATGAGGGAAAGGGTGAAGAGACTAAGTAACTACCTTTAACTAACTAAGTTCTAATTCCTAGCATCATTATCCGTTCCCACTTGCCGTTTACACCCTGAACCAATGTAACCTTCTGGGATTACCAAATGCTATTCGTTACTAGGATTACCAAGCATAACGCACGTGCTCGAAGTGGTCATACCGAATGCACTTAACTAGGAGTGTTGAGGGTTGAGAGAGATTAATTAACTAATAAAGCATTTAAAAAATTAACAATAATTAAAGTCCTAATTAGCTTAGTCCATGCATTGCAAGGTTTATCCAAAAGTTTGTCTTTATTTTCGTACACAAACTTGTGCTCATGTACAATATTTGCTTGAATAAAGATTCGTTCACTTTGGGACTCCTACTACAAGCACATGGAAATTACTCTAACTCTGGAATGAAAAAACTGCAAGAGTTTGGCTAAGGTCTAGATCTAGATGGATAAACAAGGGAGAGCTACCTCTTATGTATAGATTTAGCGGCACACTATGATATTGCATACGCAATATTGCGTACAATACATCGTGTACGCGATATCAAGGCCCATGCGATCTTGCGTTCCATCACATAACAATAAAGTGCATTAAAGTAAACATTATGGTAATTCTAATGGCCACAAGGTTTATCAAGAAGTTCATCTTTATTACATTTCACACCAAAGTGTTCAGGTACATCAATGTTCAAATAAATATTTGTACACTTCTTAACTCCTACTACAAACACTTAGAAAATATTCTAATTGTTATGGGAACAAATTGCGAGAGCTTCACTATGCTACTAAATGAACAATGTCATAAATGCGGTAGGTGCATGCATTTATATAGGTAGACACAGATAATCCATCGATGCATCTCCCCATGCATCGATGAGGTCACATCAGTAGGTACACATCTTGTTAGTTCTCTAATGAATGTGTTTGCTATATAGTGCATGGTCACTTTCATGTGAGAGAGACATTTTCATTGGTTTATGGTGTGTGTGAGCTAATAGTTTCTGAAAGATATATCATTAATACCTTTTACAACGATAGTGTATAATATAACTAATTTAGATAAGTAGCACAATTCTTGACAACGGTGCCAATAATGAGTGACGAAGAACCCCTACACCCAACCATATGAACCACAAGCATTCATGAATGATTCAGTTGAATTCTGTGGATAGGACTAGTTGTGGCATCTAGATCTCTATGCCTTGATCGGAGTTCACTATCTTCCCACTTGGACTAGTTGTAGATTTGTCACGTATGGTTTAGTCTAGAGTGAGGCATATGATTTTTATTATTTTATATTTTATTATTCTATGATTAACAATAGGTTGAAACTCAATTTATAATCAATTCAACTAATCTAATTGCTAATTAGTAATCAACCACCCTAACATAAGTATATGATCCCACTTCCTATGCACATCTTGAACACATATAACGCTACTGGGTTATCAAATGTTAAGCATTGCTGGGATTACCAAGATTCATACACATGCTCGAAGTGATTATACTTATGTACTTAATTAATTAACATGCATGAAAATGTAAATATTAACTAAGTACATGAAAAATAAATTGTATGGAAAGTAAATCTAATCTAAGTCATCGTGCTGTAATGAATAAGAATTAATCTTGATCTTATTGTAGCTCATGGAATATGTCTAGGTACATTGCTAGTTGAATAAGACTTTGTACAACTAACTTAGATCCACTTTGTCGGCACTCACTAACTATTATCTAAGATTATGAACTAAAACTATAAGAGTTCAACTACTTTATTGACAAAACTATGAAAAAAGGTACTTGCAAACCATGTGCCCAGGTGCTATATTTATAGGTAGGCGTATATCCTGCAACATCAAATATTTGACATCACATCTAGGCTCCAACATCATATACCTAACATTAAGGCTCCAACATTGGATACTCGACGTCGGAGCACACACAAAAACATGATTCATCAAAAAGCCTTCATATTTTATTTTTATTTATTTGTTATGTCTAATTGATGTATTATTTTTTCTTTACAAAGAGTTTTTATCTTCTCTTTACAAGAAATTCTTTAGTCATCATCATCATCCTAGCCTTGTCCTAAGAAAATGCCGTCAACTACATGAGTTCATTTTCATGATTCACCTCTATGAAGAGTTAGATCTTTATTTATTTATAGTTTCTTCAAATCATCTTTGATTTTTTTTTCTATATTTTCTTTGGTCTTCCTTTTAGTGGCTTTCCTGGAATAATGATGTAGCACCATTTGCTTATAAGCTCATTATCTAATCTTCTTTGCACATGTTCAAATGATCTAAGCCATCATTATTATCACTTATTTCAAATAGAAGCCCCTCCAAGTCTTCCTCTAATGTTTGTATTATGTAGTTTATCTCTTCTAGTAAGATTTAACATCCATAGAAGCATTCACATTTCTACTACATTGATTTGTTGTTCATGTCACCTTTGTACCGCCCAACATTGAACACCATATAAGATAGCAAGTATAATTGTTGTCCTATAAAATTTCCCCTTTAATTTTGTTGGTATTCTTTTATCATATATCACAACACTAGCCCATCCTCATTTTGATCATCCTACCTGAATTCTATTTGTGATATCTTAATCAATTTCACCATTTGATTGGAGGATTGATCCTAGGTTGCAAAATTGTTTGTAGTAAGTGACTTTTTTGCTTTGAATAGTTACTTCTATTTCACCACTGCTTATGTTGTCATTAAAATTGCATTTCGTATATTTTATCTTACTTCTACTAATTTTTAAGTCTTTTGATTTAGGAGCATGACTCCACTTCTCCATTTTAGTAGTAATATTTTCTTAAGATGCACCCACCAAAATAATATCATTTGCAAATAGCATACACTAAAAGATTTCATCTTGTATTTCCTTTGTTAATTCATCCATAATAATAGCAAATAAGTATGGGCTATGTGCAGACCCTTGATGTAGACCTAATGTGATTGAAAAATCAAATGTTACTTCATAAGTTGTTCTAATTTTAATGATAGCTCCTTCATATATGGCTTAAATCACTTCAATATATTTATCAGAGATTTTTCTCTCTACAAGACCCACCAAATAATATCTCCAGGAACTCTATCATATGTTGTTTCCAAATCAATGAAGATCATATGTAGTTTCTTTTTATGTTTTTTGAATTTCTCCATTAGTTATTATATCGAAAAAGAGCCTCTATAGTATATCTCCCTAGCATAAACCTCAATTGATTTTCTGAGATTGTTGATTCAAGTCTAAGACATTGCTCTATGACTCTCTTCTAAAGTTTCATAGTATGGCTCATTAGCTTAATCCCTCTATAGTTTGTACCATTTTTTATGTCTCTTATATTTTTGTAAATAGGAACAACAAAGCTTTTTCTCTAATCGTTGGGCATTTCTCCACCCTTCAAAAAAAATTTCAATAATTTTGTCAGCCAAGAAACTCCTGTATCTCCAATTGTTTTCCAAGCTTCTATAAGAATGTTATCTGGTCCAATTACTTCCCCATTTTTCATCTTTGATAAGGCTATCTTCACCTTAAAGATGGAAATTTCATTAATCAAAGAAAAATTTGGTTCTTCTTCTTAGATGTCTTTTCTTCAAAATTCTCCATTTACTAATTCTTGAAAATAAAATTTCCACTTATCCAATATTTCATTATCTTTTACCAAAATTCTTTCATTTTCTTCCTTGATGCATTTGACATGATCAATGTCCTTACATTTCTTGTTTATGATTTTTGCCAATTTATAAATAGATTTTTCTCTTTCCTTTGTTCCTAATTTCTCACAAAAGCTATCTCAGGCCTTATGTTTGGCTTTGGCTACTACTACGATTGTCTCCTTTACCATTTTGTATATTTGCCTGTTTTCTTAGCTACTTCTTTGCTACCATTCCTTAAAGCACTTTTTTCTTACTTTGGATAGCATGTTGCACTTCATCACTCCACTACCATGTCTTCTTTGAGATGTATTTTTTTGCCTTTTGTTTTACCCAAAATATTTTTTTCAAATTTCTAAATGCAACTTTTCATTTGGTCCCAAATTAAATTTGCAGAACAATCCCAATTCCAAGTTCCTTCATGAAGCAATTATTGTTTGAATAAGGTGATGTCATCTTCTTTCAAATTTCACTAGTTTATGGATTTAGTCTTTTTTTGATAATACCCTTAAAGCTCGATATAGCTAAATCCATGACCATTAGTCAATGTTGAGTTACAAGGCACTCTCTAGGTATGACCTTGCAGTCTTTACATATGGCCCAATCTCTTTTGCGTAGTAAGAAATTTTCAATTTGTGTTTTATCTATACCGCTCTTGTATATACTTAAATGTTTCATCCTCTTCTTGAAATAAGTATTTGCAATTGCAAGGTCACAAGCACTTGCAAAATGGAGTAGTTAATTTCCCATATCATTATGCTCACCAAATCCTTGTCCTCTATGAATCTTATCATATCCCATGTTCATAGATCCAACATGATTGTTAAAATCCCCTCCAATAAATATGCCTTCTTGTTGGAAAATTTCTTAAAGTACCTTATCCTTGGAATCCTAAAAATCCTGCTTAATTGAATTTTCCAAGGCCCACTTTGTGGAGCATATACAGTGATGACATTGATGATCTCATTTCCAAGAACAAGTTTGATGCCCATAATTTGATTGCCATGGTGATATACTTGTACCACTTATTACACTTATTTCGGGTTTTGACATACTTGAGGCATCATTATATTTCTCGATAATTCCTATAATGTATCATGTTGGCTAATGTTGTGATTTATACTTATAGTCATTCTTTGGAGTTCTAACACCTCATAATAGTGTCAAGTTAGCATATCCCTTAGAATCAAAGCTATAACTTATTAAACTGCATATTCTAATCAAGTAATGCCTCATTATACTTTTAAGATCTCTCAAGGACATCATAAAAGATTTCCATTTTCATATTCAAATGCATTAATTCATGTTATTTGATATATTTTTTATTACATTTAATGATACTTGTCTGTCCTTTGCAGTAAATTTTTTGGTCATACAATGCAATGAAATATAATCTTTGGTTTCAATATCAATTTTAATGAGGCCGTTGCCACCAGACTCCATCCAAATTTCAATTCAGAAAGCACGGTACTGTGAGTAAGCTCTATCCCAATTTTAATTCAGGGGGTCGTTGCCACACTGAATCCCTCTATTCGTGAGAGGGGTCGGTGCCTGCAACCACGCTCAATCTTACCCTTCGCACAGAGAACACCCTGCTATAAAATCCTCGTAGCCTACCCGAAACGTACCTTTATAGTTTGGTGAGGCGTATTTTGATATTGCAAAGTTGCTCTAGAAGTCGGTAATAACATTTTTCACTTAAAAACAAAATACGTTGGTAATAACATTTTTTCCCTAAAAATTAAATGAAACCTTTACCAGGATATTCAAGCACCTGTACAAGGATTTCCGTGCTTGGAATACTGAACTTGTTTTTTAAAGGACAGCTCGGGTAGTATGTTTATTGATTAACGAATAATCAACTTCTTGTTTAATTCCTTAGGAGAGTTTAAGATAAAATGCAGCGTAACCATTTCCGGCGGCCGAAAAGCAACAAATAACATAAAAATTGTTTAATTCTGGGATTTGGTTTGTTTGATTTGGCAGTGCAATTCAAACATCTCTTACGCTATACGTCGATATTCGTGAATCTTGGAAAATTTTCACTTCCAATGGGTACCGGAAGCAGGGCTGTGTACGAAAACAGAAAACAGGAGTGCGAATCTCAGAATTTTTTTACTTCCACTGTGTATTGGAAGCAGGGTGCGTATTGAACTGAAAACAGAAAACAGGAATCCGCATCTCAGAAAATTTTTGCTTCCGGTGTGTACTGAAAACAGGGTGCGTCCGGTGTGTACCAGAAACAAAGTGCGT
>MNCI01004050.1:1140484-1200816 GCA_015680685.1 Gnetum montanum | reverse complement strand
ACAAATCCACCATCCACCACATGCCATTTGCTAAAATAAAAAAAGATAGAGAGAAGATCCACCGATAGGATGCATGGTTGTGTTGCCGCAAGAATCATGTGTAGTTGCGATCAAACATCACCAATTCCCTACAAAACGCCAACTGTTGTTGCCGCACATACTGCCAACCACCCAGAGAAATGGGAGGTTTAGTCCATGGCTTCACGGCCCTGGCCTCACTGGCCTAGGGCTTCCTGGCCGGACTTCTCCTCCTCCTCCTCCTGGTTCTCCATCACCTTGATGGCTTTTTATAGCCAATTTTAGGATTAGGGTAACCCATCTTTTTTTTCCAATTTTTATTTTAATTTTAATTTTTTTAAATAAACAAAGGCCCCATGCCAAGCATGGGCGTGTTGGTCCACTATATAATATGCGTCTTTTTGTGATGATTTTGGTGAGGATAATTCTTGGATGTTTTAGCATGTTTGGAGGTATTTTGACTTATTTTGATGAGTTTAGAAGGTTTCAAGGTTTATGGGGACTTGTTGGAAGGCATCCAGAATCTCCCGACATCAAAATAAGCACTTTTATTTTTGGAACCAGTAGGATAGATGTCTTCCCAGAAAGATAAACATCTTCTCTGAAGTGTAGACGTTTCAAGGCTAGATTAGATGTCTACCAAAATAGTAGACATCTCCCCTGAGAGCTAGGTTTTCATATGAGACATCCTAGCAAAGCTAGAGATGATCCAGATGCATGGGGAACTTTCGAAAAACATCTATTCCAATTCAGGAAATAATCAAGGAGAAGGTAAGAAAACTTGGGACACAATTGGAGAATCTCAAGTTGAGTTAAGGAAAGGTTTCTAGGGTTTTTATCTTTTGTTTGCTTATAAATATTAATGTAATTCACCATTGTTATTACCAAAGTGCCAAGTGCCAAGTGCCAATTGCTATAGTGCTATGTGCTAAAGTGCTGTAGTGCAAACACCAAAGGCCAAACATCCCAACAAAGGGCAAGAGAAAGAGATCTTGAGGGAAGAGAGCTTGTCCAATAGGAGAGCTTGTGTAAGGAAGTTGAATGAGAGGCAAGGAAAAGCACTTGAGAGAGATTAGGAGAGTCTCTTATAAGTGTCTTGTCTGGAGCTCAGGCACAATGGTGAGCAATTGAGAATTAAAGGACAAGTGTGGCCTCTAAGATCTTTGGAAGAGTTGTGAATTGAGCTTGGCTCCTCATCTTTGATGTATTTTCTATGTATTTTAAGAATTATCTTAATCTAAGGAATATTTTTCTCTATTTTATTATATTTTTCTTATTTTCTAAGCTAGATCTGCTTGGAAGTTGTGGATTGGGTCCTATTAGGATCTATCAAGGTGCAACCCCCTACACTAGATTGGTATTAGAGTAAATGTTTGAAGGTTTCCACACTTCTATGTTGAAGCTTGGTGTTTTCTTTAAATGAAAGGAACATTGTTGTGGATATTTTTGTATTTGCTTTTGGATATCATTCTTCTTACTTTAAGTGGGGCTCCAAAGAAGAAGACACATCAAGAGCTTAGACAAGAGCTTCAAGAGTTTAAGAACTCCTTTAAAGCTTTTGTCATTGAAATGCAAGAAGTTCTTCCCAAAGTAAAGGCCCACAAGCACGAAGATTTTGCAGAAACTTCAAAAAGGGATATGGAGAAATTCAAGACTAACATGGAAAATATTTTGAGGAGAATTAATAGAATATCTTCTAGCCATCAAGAAGGAAAGAAAGCTGACAAGTCTAATAAAGTAAAGATCAATGAGAAAAGGAGTTCTCAAGTATCTCTTATTGAGCAAAGAAGTACTCAATACTCAAGGATTTCAAGGAAGGAAACCAAGAGCTTCATAAAACGAACTAAGGGATCTTCAAAATCCAAGATGGTGTATGTTGCTAATTAAGAAGAATTCCTACCACATGAGTCATGGAAGGTGAAAGATCAAAGCCAAAGGAGAGGCAAAGATTAAGGAAGTTCTTCAAGGAGGATCAAGGGTAGCACTAGAAGGTATGATATTCATTCGTTTTACAATTTTTCTACACCTTGTGACAAGGGAAAGCAGATTATAAGTCAAGTTGAGACAATATCATGGGAAAGAGGTGAGTCTTCTAGCCAAGGTATGTGGAAGAATGATTGCTTTAATGATGTTTTTGATGAATCTAATGTTAATTCCATGTATGAAAGTTTACCTTTTAAGTTGGTACCTCCAAAGTGGGATGAAAAGCTTCTTGATGATTCCTTTGAAAAGGAGAAGCCATTGGAATTGGGAACTCCTATTTGGGATCGTGAACCTTGAAGCTTTGATGAGATTGGACAGCCACATGTTGAAAATCAAGTTGAATCAAAGATGGATGGGAGAAGCCATGAAGAGGTATGTAAGAGTGAACTTGAAATTGTTGATGGTAGTAATGTCTCTCATGTTGAAGTAGTGTGATGGATGCTAGTTTTACACTTCAACTTGATAGTGGTTTGTTCAATGGTAATGATGAGCATCATGATTAGTATAATGATTGTGATGAGATTAAGAGTCATATTGTGACTTTTGATGCCACTATTGGTAAGAGGAAGACTAATAATGGTAAATTGTTTGACGACGATGGCTATTGGAATAATCATTGTGAGAAGGTCATTATTGATGTGAGTGAAGACATTGATAATGATATGATTTTCCAGAATCTGGAGATGTTTTCTATTGATTATAGCAATGATCAATTTGTGAAGTGTGTTGATGGATTTGATTATCTTGGCTATAAACTGGAAGTGCAACATGAAGGTAATCTACATGGTGGTGATGAAAGGAAGCTAAGTGGTAGTTTTCTAAACACTAAGAAGAAGAAGGTGAAGAAGAGGAAAAAGAAGCAAAGAAAGGATGTTGAATTAAGAAAGCCTAATTCTTTTTCTTTTTCTTATTTTTTTATTTTTTGTAGGTTTGATTCATCATGGGGATGCAAGGAAAGGAGATGATCAAATGAAGGAAGCATGATGAGGCATGAGGACAAGCCCCCATGAACAAGGGAGATCAAAATCAAAACCTCCAATGATATTTATTCTAATGTTTGTAATGCATGGAGTCATGATTATTATGATGGCCTTAAGTCATGGGGGCATGGTGCCTTCCAATTTGTGAAAGGTCATGAAGCATGACATTTTTAAGGGTGGGATAGATGATGTAGGAACACCTCTTTTGATTTCCTTGCTCTACCCTACATACTATGTTTCTTTTTATGATGCTTTTGTTGAGGATGATTATTGGATGTTTTGGCATGTTTGGAGGTATTTTTGGCTTATTTTGATAAGTTTAGGAGGTTCCAAGATCTATGGGAACTTGTTGGGAGGCATACAAAGGCTCTCAAAATCAAAATGAGCACTTTTACTTTTGGCACATGCAAGATAGATGTCTCCCTAGAAAGGGAGACATATCCATTGAAGGCTAGCATAGACATCTACCAAAAATAATAGACATCTTCCCTAAGAGCTAGGTTTTCGTAGGAGACATCCTAGCAAAGCCAAAGATGACCTAGATGCATGGGGAAACTTTTGAAAACATCCATTCCAATTTTGGAAACAACCAAAGCAAGATGAAAATAGCCAGAGAGAAGGTGAGAACACTTGGGAAACAACTAAAGAATCTCAAGTTGAGTTGAGGAAAGGTTTCTAGGGTTTTTACCTTCTAGTTACTTATAAATATTGATGTAATTCACCATTGTTAGTGCCAAAGTACCAAGTGCAGTAGTGCAGACACCAAAGGCCAAACATTCGTACATAGGATAAGAGAGAGAGCTCTTGAGGGAAGAGAGCTTATGCAAGGGAGGAGAGCTTGTGTAAGGAAGTTGAGTGAGAGGTATGGAAGAGAACTTGAGAGAGATTAGAAGAATCTCTTATAAGTGTCTTGTCTTGAGCTAGGGCTCCATGGTGAGTAATTAAGGATTAAGAAAGGACAAGTGTGGCCTCTAAGATCCTTGGAAGAGTTGTGAGTTGAGCTTAACTACTCATCTTGTGTGTATTTTCTATATATTTTGAAAATTATCTTAATATAAAGAAGATTTTTCTCTATTATATTATATTATTCTTATTTTCTAAGCTAGATCTACTTGGAAGTTGTAGATTGGGTCCTATTGGGGTCTATTAAGATGTAACCCTATACTAGAAGGGGATGATTTACGTGGAGTTCTCATATTTGAACATATTCGGTAAGCCATTTTAACAATGAATTAGCCTTTTAGTCTCTTGATGAGCCACGATATCAAGGCCATGATATCACGTCCATGATATCGGGTTCCTGATATAGGATCCTACCAAGCGATATCGGACATTTGATATCGAGACCTATCTCATTGCCTATCAATAAGAGGTAGGCGCACTTGGTTTGGCAGATAGTTCTTAGTCCCTTACCCAAACTCTTGCAGTTTCTCCCTCTCAGAGTTAGAATTATTTCTGAGTACCCATAGTAGGAGTCATAAAGTGAACAGATCTTTATTCGAGCATTGTGTACCTGAGCACACCTTCTGTCCAGAAATAAAGACAAACTTTGTGATAAACCTTGTAGCATTCAGAATAGCTTATCTCTCATCCTTAATGCTAATTACAATTCTTTAATGCTTTCATTAGTTAGTTAATGTTGCTTTTATTGATTTGTTAATTTTCACAAGAAAGCATACTTAGTACGACCACTTCAAGCATGCGTGGAACACTTGGTAACCTAGTAACAATTAGCATTTGGAAATCCTAGGAGTGTTACACTAGTTCAGGATGTGTACAAAGAGTGGAAGCGGATGCTAGTGTTAGGACTAGTTAGGACCTAGCTGATTAGTTAACTTAAATTAGTTATTCAATTAATTCACTACTTCCCCATTTAGCACTAGGACATAAAACATAAAAATCGTATACCTCAAGTTTACTTAACCATATAATTGTGCCATATGAGTAAGCTTGGGAAGACAATGATCACCTAACTCATCCTTGTTCTATGAAGGTGCATAAGCACTTAGTCCTTGGAGTTCGATCAGATCATGTGTAACACTTGTATTTTTATGGTTGAGT
The DNA here is from genome assembly GCA_015680685.1 of Gnetum montanum. NCBI lineage: Eukaryota > Viridiplantae > Streptophyta > Gnetopsida > Gnetales > Gnetaceae > Gnetum > Gnetum montanum. The sequence continues at coordinate 1,195,774 of MNCI01004050.1, read as the reverse complement.
GTAGGGGTACCTCGTCGCTCATCATTGACATCATTGCCAAGGACTTTGTTGTTTATGCGCTAATTAGAACTTAAGCATCTTCCCATCATTCAAACAAACCCTTAGGGTTGGTTATCTTAAAATTATTAGAGAAGAGAAGAGAAAAGTATCACACACTAAAGAATTAATCATATCTCCTTCTTCTTACAAGAGTGTTTTACCACCTAGGTCTGACACAATGAACAATCGAAGGTGGAGTACACATGATGAGTATATACCAAACTTTAACTTTATCCTCCACCAAGATGAACAACTGCATTGGCATGATTTAGAAGGTAACATAGTGTTACCTCCTGATCGTTTAGTCCCAAGCATGCTTCTTCATGCTCTCACACAAATTGGTATGCAGCACTTACAAGCAGAGTACATTGTGCATGAACACGACTCAAGAGAGTATCAACCCACAGAGGCACAACTTCAAAGGGACTCACAATAGGAGAGACATCATAAATCTATGAAGGGAAAGTGGTCATAGGATGTCCATATGTCATAGGTGAAAATGAGGGTGGTGAACCTACCTTAAGAGGTCTTCCACAAAATGATGTTCCTCCTGTTAACTTCAGTTAAGGTTTTTTGTATCAGAATCTTCACTCAACTATCCATAACCTGGATTCTGGTACCGATAAACACAAAAGGTCTAAAAACGGAACACGAACACATGATAAAGATGGAAATTCTGATCGTAACCACAATTAAGGCCACAACCACTGAAGAGAAGGTAGCAGGCACCATCATAATGATGGTCCTCCTCCTCTTCACCTCCATCATCTCCTTCCCCCTCTCCTTCAAGATCAAAATGCAATCGCAGAGGGAAAGACCCTAAGGATAATGGTAGGCAAAATAAGAATAATAGAAAAAATAGTCAAGAAAGGGGATGAGGGCATTCTAAAGAAACACACTGCAAAAGTAGGGAGAGTAGGGAACAGCATAGGAATCATAGACGTCATAGAGAATACAATCATGATGAACCCCTACTTACTACCCGAAGTATGCTAGATATAACTAAGGTTGTTAGAATCCCAACAAGGCACCAAAAAGATAGCAAGATCAAAAGATTGGACATGAACAATATCCCACGATTTAAAGGGGGATACAACACTTATCCTCAAAATCATTTGCAAGCATTTCATCATGCATGTGCCTTTCAAAACATAGAAAATGAGTGGGAAAAAATCAAGTTGTTTCCATGGACATTGATCAAGGAAGTAGAAAGCTGATACTGATCCTTCGAACTAGAATCCATTCACCGATGGAGTACCATGTTAGAACTATTCAATGATAAGTATCAAACGTACTCCCAAGTGTCCAACCTATGAAAGCAAATACAAGGATGGAAACAAGGAGGACATGAACCCTTGGATGCTGCCATGGACCGATATTATGCATTACTACATTGTTTCCCTAGCCATGGTTACTCACAGAGGGAACAACTATGCCATCTCATAGATGGACTTAGGCACGAAACATGAAGAACCCTTGGGACTTATGCCCAAGGAAGACAATCTGAGCTTAAAGCCCATCAAGTACAAAGATTTTTGGAGCAAGTTGCCAAGGAGAAAGGTGTGTTAAGAAAAATAGAGAGTGCAAAGGAATACAACAGAGATCCTTCCCTCCAAAAGAAGGGAGTTAGATTTTGTGAGGATGAAGAAGAGTCACCACTTGAAGAGATAGTGAATAGGAAAACTTTGCCCATTCAAAAACTTGCATTAGAAGTATCGGCAAAGATGGACCAAATGTGGGACTCCCTAGATAATAGATTTCAAACTATTCTCAAAATAGTAGAGATGTCTAGAGAGCCCAGTAGCAATCAAGAAAGGAGAAACAAGAAAGAAACTGAACATGCACATAACAAAGGTAAGGGCAAAGTTGCCATCGTTGAAGAGGTTGTGAATTTGGATACAGACAATGATGGTGAATGTGAGATATGTCAATATAACCATCGTAAGGGATGTTGCCTAGTAATCTCACATCTGTAGGATTCTGGGGTGTATGCACTAGCCGCACGATTAAACAGACAGTAAACACCCCGAAGGTTACCTTATCCTTAAGGTAGCCCAAGACAGTTCCACCAACCCTTGACGTATTCTCCAAGTGGAACTCCACCACAACCAAATGAACTGTATCAACAATGGAAACACCCACAATCATGGGAAATGCCACCACCATGTCAACAGTATCCTTACCATCAACCTAACCCATATGGATACTATGTGCAGTAGCCAATCTCTCCACGTGACTCTACTAGTCACATTACTCCTCAGTCTCACTACCAAACCCATGAGTACTATAGAAATCCTTCTCCTAGAGGAGAGGTTTCACAAACGTACTATCCTTCTTACCTGACTGCACCTCTTCCACCCTTACCCCATTACCACCTACTCCAATTATGCAAGGTGATCTCCCTACCCAGCTGTAGCAACGTAACGCTACAAGGGCTATTAACCCTCAACCTATTGTTGGTTCAAACAACCACATAAAGAAGAGACATTTCTTTAGAACCAACAATCCAACCAAGTCCTTGCAACCACAAGTGGAAAATTCTCCAAAAACCTTACCACCATTTGAATCTTTGGAGCTTCTTTTGAACCAAAGACCTCACTTAATGCACACGATCATGTTGTCTCATGAAATTACTGATTGGATTAAAGCTGGCCATCTTCCTAGGAAATTCTTTGATCTTGGAAGTCCTCTTATATATTTGCAAATCACTGAGAAAAAACCTTACAAACCTCTTTTGGATTTAGGTTTTAGTGTTAACTTAATCTCTCAAGAAATGTACAAAGCTTAGAACCTACCTCCACTAAAAAAGAGTAACATACATTTAGAGTTGGTCGACCAGTCCATCATTGTCCCATTAGACTAGTGGAGGACATTGTCACCACTATTTTTCGATGGTCATATCCAACAGATTTCCTAGTGATTAAAGTCAACAACTCTAAGGGGGACTTCCCAATCATAATGGAAAGAGCATGGCTAAGAAAAGTTGACGCATGCCTAGGAATACATGATATTTCCTTAAAAATATCCAAGGAAAATACATTTGGAAAGACTGAGAAGAAGAAAGTTCCATGCATTGCATACAGTGACATAGGGTGTAATTGCGTGTAGAAGTCCTAGTTTGTACAATGTTTAACATTTCCTACATGCAACTAGTGTGCACCAATAACTAACATACAAAGATGCCTGTATGTAGCAGCTACAAGACATGAAGGCACCTAGTGGCTAAGAGCTAACCAAGAGAACAATTCAACTATATGCATGGAACCAACTGAGAGCTTGACTTGCACCTACATTGATAGCATAGATACATTAGAGAAAGTCCATCACTAACTTCCAAGTCTTGACATCGAAAATATCAACTGGGGGAAGTTGGAAATCCCTGACGAGTTCAAGCAAAAGCCCCTTGATTTAAAATTGTTGCCCACCGGTATGGAGTTTACATTTCTCAAAAATGGAAAACTGGTAATCATTAATGCTAAGCTCACTCCTTAACAAAAAGAAAGACTACTAAAAATGGTAAACAAATGGTCGAAAGCCTTTGCTTGGTCATATCCTAAATTAACCAAAATAGATCCTAGGATATGCCAACATAGAATTTACACTGACTCCTCTATGAAACCTTGACAACAACCGCAAAGGCGACTGAACCCAAAGCTTAAGCAAGTGGTTAAAGAAGAAATTGAACAACTTCTAAAAGCTAGGTTCATCTATCCCATTGCTGATAGTGAATGGGTTAGTCCATTAGTCATTGTGCCTAAAAGGGGAGGTAAATGGAGGGTGTGTATAGATTTTAGGCTACTGAACATGGCAATATTTAAAGACCACTTCCCATTGCCATTCGTCAACCAAGTCTTAGATACCATTTCAGGGCATTGCTACTATAGTTTTCTAGATGGCTACAATGGATATAATCAAATTCAAATAGCACCAGAAGACCAAGCCAAGACTACGTTCACAAGTCCTTAGGAGACATTTGCATATAAGCAAATGTTGTTTGGCTTATGCAATGCCCCAGCAACGTTTCACTATTTGGTTCTAAGTATTTTTTAGCAACAAATAGGAAATGGTGTGGAGGTCTTTATGGTCAATTTCTGCACCTATGGAGCAGACTTTGAACAAGCATTCGATTGATTAAAACAAGTACTGAAATGATGTGTAGAAATCAACTTAAGGCTCAATTGGCAAAAAAGCCATTTAATGGTCCAAGAAGGCGTTGTATTAGGACACAAGATTTCACAAACAGGGATAGAAGTAGATTCTAAAAAGATTAAGGTCATCCAAGGAATCACTCGGCAACCTGAAACTATAAAAGACATCCGATCATTCCTTGGACATATTGGCTATTATAGATGCTTCATTGAGAACTTTTCAAGGATTGCAAAATCTTTGGTAGAATTAATGAAGAAGGGCATACCTTTTGAATGGACCAAGGAATGTGAGCTAGCCTTCCAAACCTTAAAATAGAAGCTTGTAGAAATTCCTATTTTACAAGCTCTTGACTGGTGCAAACCATTCCACATAATAACTAGCACGTCCAAATTTTCCTTAGGAGTTGTACTTACATAGTTAGATGACCAAAAACATCCCTATTACATCCACTATGAAGTCGAAGTATCGCTGGTGCACAACTCAATTACACCACAATGGAAAAAGAGTTAATGGTTGTGGTGTTTGCACTAGAAAAATTTAGGCACTATGTATTGGGCTATAAGATATTTGTACATACGGATCATAGTGCAATTTAGTTCCTAATGAATAAACCAATGGTGAGCCCTCGCATCATACGATGGCTCGTGGTCTTACAAGAGTTCGATCTTACGATGATTGATCATAAAGGCACCAAGAATGTTATTACTGATCATTTATCTCAGTTGCAATGGGACAACCGAGAGGATGAATATCCAATTTCTGACTGTTTCTCTGATGAACTCCTCTTTGTAGGTGTGATAAACAATCACTTACCCACTAATACAAATTGGTATAGTAGCATTCTCACTTATCTGCTTACACAAGAAACACCACAAGGATTAGACATTAAAAAGAAACAACAGTTTCTTCACCAAGTTAAATATTTCATGGAAATCAATGGACACCTTTATAAGGTATGTTCCAATGGCTTGGTTCAATGGTGTGTTCCAAATGTAGATCAATTGCGAGTTCTCCAAGATGCTCATGAGGGTCCTGGTGGGGGTCATTATGCAGGGAAACGAATAGCCATAAAAATCTTGCTTATGGGATATTATTGACCTACATTGTTCTAGGATGCTCATCATTTCATCCAATCTTGTAAGTGCTACCAATGTGATGGGAAAATGACTACTAGAATGGAGGGTCCAAAATAATGGATTCAACCTTTAAAACCCTTCGACATATGGGGAATTGATTTTATGGGGCCTATTACACCAATGTCCAATGGAAAAGCCTACATTGTTTTTGTTGTTGACTATTTTACCAAGTGGGCAAAAGCAGCCACTGTTACGGACTGTACATCACCTACCGCTACACAATTTGTTCAACAACAAATCGTAAACAGGTTTGGCATGCCTTGTGCACTTATTTTTCACAATGATACACACTTTATAGGTTTGACTTTTCAAAAGTTAATGCAACACTTAGGAGTTGAGCACAAATTGACTGCACCATATCATCCTCAAGCGAATGGTCAAGCCGAGGTCACTAATAGGGAGATCACAAAAATATTGACATGAACCATTAGCAAGTATAGGCAAGACTGGAGCACCAAATTGAATGATGCTCTCTAGGCATACCGCTCCACATGGAAACTTCCTATAGGCTACTCTTCCTATGAGTTAGTGTACAATAAACTTCCGACACTTCCTATTCAAGCTGAGCTCCATACACTATCCACGGCATGTGACCTTAACCTTGACCTAAATCTAGCACAAAAAGAATGGTTAATGAGCCTTAACTTGCTAGATGAGAATTAACTAGCCACCCTGTCATCCAATGAACTGCACAAGGCCTTTCACAAACAACATCATGACCTAAGAATTAGGAAAGTCAAATACCAACTAGGAGATAAGGTTCTTTATTGGAATCCCACACATGCACCACAACGAACTAAATTTCAAACACTGTGGAAAGAATATTATATCATTCATGAAAATTTTCCTTCAGGGTCCATTATGATCTACAAACCTAAAAGCCCAAATAAGAAGTTATTGATCAACATCCAGCAAACCAAACCCTTCCATGAGCCTAAAACAACTAGTACTAATACTACCTCTATTAATGGACAACTTTGCTCATTATTTGAGATCTCCTCCTTCCAATTCAGTCATGGGGGAGATGGTCATCAATGCTAACCATTCTAAGCCCTCAGTTCCTTTTCCTTTTTTATTTTACACATTTTCTTTACACATTATTCATCTTTACTTATTTTTATTTTACACCATCGTTAACATTTTTACTATTTCTTTGTTTGATTCATTCTTATTCATCACATAATAAGTGCTCACGATGGTGGGTTGTATTATAATAAGTGTTTGATGAGCTGCGATATGACAAACATGATATCGTGTCCTACCTCCTCTTCTATAAATAAGAGGTGGCATCCTTTGTTCAAGGGAGTTAGACTTAGACCCTTAGCTAGATTCTTGTAGTTTAGTCATTCCAAAGTTAGAATAATTTCTGTGTTCCCGCAGTAGGAGTCATAGAGTAAACAAATCTTCATTCAAGCAATTTGTACCTGAGCACACATTTGTGTACGGCAATAAAGACGAACTTCATGATAAGTCTTGCAGCATACAGATTAAGCTAATTAGTAATTAATTATTGTTGAATGTTTAATGATTTTCTAGTTTATTAATATCTCTCTCAACCTTTGACTCTCTTAGTTAAGTACACTCAGTATGACTGCTTCAAGCATGCGTGTAGCACTTGGTAACCCAGTAATTATTAGTGTTTGGTAATCCCAGCAGCGTTGCACTAGTTCAAGATGCGTACAGCAAGTGGGAACGAATACTGGTATTAGGAAGATTTAGAAACTAGTTAGCAAATAGTTAAGATAAATTAGCCACTTAGTTCTCTCTCCCTCTCCCTTATTAGTAGAAGACATAAAAAAGGTAAAAGCTATAGAAATCATATACCTCAAGCTTACTTAACCATACAATCATGACAATACAAGTAAGTTTGGGAAGATAACGATTGATTAACCCTGAGTGTTCCATTAAGGTGCATAAGCACTTAGTCCTTGGAGTTTGACCGAATCATGCGTGAAATGCTCGTATTCGTATGGTTGAGTGTAGGGGTACCTTGCCACTCATCATTGGTGCTATTGCTAGGGACTTAGTTGTTTGTACGTTGCGTAGAGCATAGGAAATCATCCATATCATTGAAACATTAGAACAAACCCTTAGGGTTAATCAAAGAAGGATAAGACAATGGTACATTACACACCAAACAAGACAAGATGTCTTCTTCTTCACATAAGAGCACTTCACCGCCTAGGACTAACACAAGAGGCAATCAGCGGCATAATACACATAACCAGGATCGGCCAATTCCTCAATAATTTTGTGTGGTATATACTCATCACGATGACTATGTACCCAATTTCACCTTTATCCACCACCAAGATGAACAACTGCATTGGAGAGACTTGGAGGATAACATAGTATTGCCCCCAAATCGATCAGTCCCCAACATGCTCCTTCATGCTCTCACATGAATAGGCATGCTACTTTTATACGCAGAATATGTTGCATGTGATCATGACATAAGGGACTATCATCCCATAGAAGTGCAACGTCAAAGGGACTTGCAACAGGAGAGCTACCATACATCCTTGAAGCGTAAATGGCCCCATAATGCTCCACATGTCTTGAGCGAAATTGAGGGTGATGAACTTGCTTCAACAAGTTCCCTAGCAAACAATGTTTTCCCTCCTAATGATGGTTAGGAGGTGGTGTATCAGAACCACCACTCCACGATTCACAACCCTGGTTTTGATACCCACGAACATGAAGTCTTCAATGAGGGAACACAAACACATGATAAGAATGGACATTCTGATCGTGATCACGATCGAGGCTGAGACCACCAAAGAGAAGGTAGAAACACCATCATGGCGATGGTTCTCCTTCTTCTTCATCTTCATTGTCACCCTCACCCTCTCCTTCAATGTCTAGATGCAGTCATAGGAAAACCAATTATGAGGATAAAGGAAAACAGAGTGAAAAACATCAATGAGATAGTCGAGGATGAGGGCACTCTAAAGAATCAAGGCAGAGAAGAAGGGAGAGTAGGAAACCACGTAGACACCATAGACACTATAAATGAGATGATCATGAAGAACCCCTACTCGCAACTAGAAGCATGCTAGATATAACAAAGGTCGTAAGAGTTCCAACAAGGCACCAAAACGATAGTAGGATCAAGAGGTTAGACATGAACAACATCCCACGATATGAAGGGGGATATAATGCTGATCCTCAAAATCATTTACAAGCATTCCACAATGCATGTGCCTTGCAAAACATAGAAAACGAATGACAAGAACTGAAGTTGTTCCCAAGGGCACTAGTGAAAGAAGCTGAAAGCTGGTATCGGTCCTTAGAACCAAAATCTATTTGGAGGTAAAGTACAATGTTAGAACTGTTCAATGATAAGTACCAAATATACTCCCAAGTGTTTAACCTGAGGAAGCAAATCCAAGGATGGAAGTAAGGAAATCATGAACCCTTGGATGTTACCATGGGCCACTATCATGCATTGTTACATCATTGCCCTAGCCATGGTTACTCGCAACGGGATCAACTATGCCATCTCGTGGATGGACTTAGGCATGAAACAAGAAGAACCCTTGGGACATATGCTCAAGGAAGGTTATCGAAGCTTAGGTCTCATTAAATTCATAGATTGCTAGAGCAAGTAGCCAAAGAAGAAGGTGAGCTATGAAAGAGAGAAAGTGTGGAAGAATATAACCGAGATTCTTCCCTCCAAAAAAGGGGAGTGAGATTTTGTGAGGAAGAAGAAGAGTCACCACTCAAAGAGATGGTGAATAGAAAAAAATTTTCACTCCAAAAGTTAACAACAGAAGTATCGGCAAAGGTAGACCAAATATGGGACTCCCTAGATACTAGGTTTGAAACTGTTCTTAAAATTGTAGAGGAGTCTAGGGAGCGAGGTAGTGACCATGACAAAAAGAAAAAGAGAGAAGTGGACAATGCACGTAACAAGGGTAAGGGCAAAATAGCCATCACGGAAGAGGTTGTGGATTCAGACATAGACAATGATGGTGGATGCAATATATGCCAATACAACCATCCTAAGGGATGTTGCCCAATGATCTCACATCTACAAGAGTCTAGGGTGTATGCACTCAACCAACGACTTAATAAACGACAAGCACCCTGATGGTTACCTTATCCCTAAGGTAACCCAAGGCAGTTCCACCAACCTTCAACATATTATCCAAGTGGAACTCCACCACAACCCATTAAGCAACATCAATAGTGCAATACCCATAGTCATGGGGGATGGCACCACCAAGGCAACCATACCCCTACCGGCAACTAGATCATATGGCTACTACGTGCAACATCCAATCTCTTCACATGACTCTGTTAGTCATGTTACACCACATCATCACTACCAAGCTCGTGAGTATTATAGAACTCCTTCTCCTAGGGAAGATAACTCACAAACATAACATCCTTCAAATCCATCCACAACTCTCACACCAATAGCTCCATTACCACCTGCTCCAGAAATCCAAGGGGAACTCCCTACTCAACTGCAGCAATGTAATGCCACGAGGGCTATGAATCCTCAACCCACTATTGGTTCTAACAACTGTATGAAGAAAAGACCTTTCTTCATAACCAATAGTCCAACCAAGCGCTCACAACCACAATCAATTGAACCTCTGAACACCTCTCCATCAAATAAGGCTTCAGAGCTCCCTTCAAACCAAACACCAAGCTCAACGCATACGATTATATTAACACATGCCGTTACTAACTGAATTAAGGTTGGCCATCTTTCCAGAAAATTCTTTGATCTTGGAAGCCCTCTAATCTATCTCCAAATTGTTGGGAATGAGCCATGCAAAGCTCTTCTAAACTCAGGTTCTGGAGTCAACTTAATATCACAAGAAACGTACAAAGCTTGGAACCTGCCTCCATTAAGGAAAAGCAATATTCACCTAGAGCTGGCTGACCAGCCCATCACTGTCCCCTTGGGACTAGTGGAGGACATCATTACCACTATGTGTGGGTGGTCATACCTAGCTGATTTTATAATGATACAAGTGAATAATAGTATAGGGGACTTCCCAATAATAATGAGAAGGAAATGGCTAAGTACTATATATGCATTCCTAAGAATCCGTGATCTTTCCCTATAAATATCTAAGGAGAAAAATTTTGAAAAGATTGAGAAGAAGAAGGTTTCATGCATCACATATAGTGATGCAGGGTACAATTGCATGCAGAGATCATGGGTTGTGCAAAGTTTAGAATTGTCTGCATGCAACCCGTGTGCATAAGACACTAATATACAAAAGTGCCTATATGTAGCAACCACATGACAAGAAGACACCTAGTGCCTGATAGCTAATCAAGAGAGAAACTCACTAACGTGTATGGAACTAATTGAGGGAATAACTTGCGCCTACATCGAAAGCATAGATGCACTAGAGCAAGTCTGTCGCCAACTTTCAAACCTTAACCTGGAAAACATCAACTGGGCAAAGTTGGAAATTCCTAAAAAAGTTAGATAAGAGCATTGACAAGAGGTTGTTATTCAATGTGTAATAGACCAAACCTTTCCATGAATTTAGAATGATCAGTGCACATAATACCTCTGAGAAGGGACAACCCTGCTCACTATTTCAGATCTCCTCCTTCCAACTCAATCATGGGAGAGATGGCCACCTCTGCTAACCAATTGATTCCCTTGGTCCTTTTTTAAATTTTTTGTTTTACACATTTTTTTTTTTACAAATTTTTTTAACTTTTTTTGTTTTTGTTTTGCAACATCATTTATACTTTTTCATTTCTTTGTGTGATTGTTTGTTTTGTTTGGTTTTCTTTTAATTTTATTTTTGTTTTTGTTTTGTTTTGTTTGTTCTTGTTTTTTTCTTGGTTTGTTTTGTTAGGTTCGTCACCTAATAAGTGCTCCTGATGGTGGTATGAACTATATTCTATTGATTGCTAATGTTTGGTTTTTACCTTTAAGTTATAATGTTGATACTAAGGTATGGTTCTTTTGATATAACAGGCAATGAGTCCACGTCATCGATGCATTCATGAATTTCTATGGTCTCCCTTGGCTTGGAATTGTACAGTCCCTTTCTTAATAATAAAACTATTAACGAATTGGTGACTGGACATTTCTCAAACTAAGGAAGGACTCAAGGATTGAAAAGGGTGTGACTTCAAGAGGATTTGATGCATTTGTGCTGGTCATTCTCTTGGGTGCTTGGATGTTTTTCTTCTTAATTTTTCCTTATCATTCTGACATTGCTCCATTATTTGAAAGCTAAGATAATAAAAATAAGTCTTTGCATGGTGTGGCTCTCATGTGTAAAAAAAACTATGAGAATTCAAAGCACACCCTTTAGACAAAAATAATCATTTGGGCTACAAGCATTGGTTATGGAACTAAACAAACATGTTCCCTCTAACTAAGGCCCTCTCTCGCTTCCTACTTTTCCCTTTCTCGTTTCTCGAAATGGTGGTGACTCTTTGGCAAAAGCATTCTTGTTACTTCAAGTGGATGGATTGGCCAAGTGTATTAATGTGAAGTCACTGGATGTGGATTATTTAAGCCTAGATTTGGAATGATATCTACTCAGTCATATTAACCATAAATACACAAGGAACTTTACATCACCTTATTCTTGGGACTCCATTCCATTCTCTTCTCCCCATCATTCTTTCCCCATTTTCCACCTCATTGCTGGTTATATCAGTAGTCTATATTTTAGTTGATGCATTATTTTCTCCTTGGTGAATTCTTGGGGTTAGGTCTTTAACTCTTGCTTCCAAATGATATTTTCAAAGCCTACAGATTCTTTGAATGTGGGTTTGTCAGGGCATCAAAGGCATGAGCCTGCTTTGGGGAGGACCCACTGACATTCCTATTTGGTGCATCAGTTAACTTCTTTTCCTTAAACATTTCCGCAATAAACATTTGTTTTATTCATTCCCATCTCTGACATCCATTTTATAGGCGTTGTCGTTGTTTCTTTTTCTCCATCTTTCTTATTCCTTATCTTTTTCCATTCTATCACTACCAAAGGATCACTCTTAGTCATGGGGGCCCTAGTCCAATTTTTCCTAACCCATACACCTTGGGTAGTCACCAGTGTTATATCTCTAGAATCCGTATCAACCATATCATAACTCAGCCAATGGACCTTACACCGAAGCAAGGTATCAACTGTATTGTGATTTACTTATCTTTGCTCATATGTGACTGTGTTGTGTGTGCAAATGGCAATCATACAGCAATGGACTAGACTTGGAGGAAACACTCAGGATGGACTGGTGTTGAAACGGTTGTGCAAGGAACAAGGCTGATGGCGCGGCTATAGATGGACAATGGAAGGCACAATCCTGGCATCGACAGCAACACGTCCTCATCTTTTCTCTCTCTCTCTCTTCTCTCTCAACTACTAAACAAGGCTGGATATCAATTGTGTATAGTATTCATTCTTGTAGTCATGACCACTAATATTGTCATGTATTATAATGATTGATCCATTCACACATCATCCCATTCACCATTAGTTGTCATTCAAGTCAATAATCCCATATCTTCCCAATATTTTATAAGGAACTTGAGGACGAGTTTTCATTCAGTCATGGGGGTATGATGAGCCACGATATCGCGTACGCGATATCGCATCCTGCCTCATCTTCTATAAATAAGAGGTGGCATCCTTTGTTCAAGGAAGTTAGACTTAGACCCTTAGCCAAAGTCTTGCAGTTTAGTCATTCTAGAGTTAGAATAATTCCTATGTGCCCACAGTAGGAGTCATAGAGCAACTGGATCTTTATTCGAGAAATTTGTAACTAAGCACACATTTGTGTACGGTAATAAAGCTGAACTTCATGATAAATCTTGCAACATACAGATTAAGCTAATAAGTAATTAATTATTGTTGAATGTTTAATGATTTCCTAGTTAATTAATATCTCTCTCAACCTTCGACTCTCTTAGTTAAGTACACTCAGTACGACTGCTTTGAGCATGCGTGTAGCACTTGGTAACCCAGTAACGATTAGCGTTTGGTAATCCTAGCAGCATTGCACTAGTTCAAGATGCATATGGCAAGTGGGAGCAGATATTGGTGTCAGGAACATTTAGAAACTAGTTAGCAAATAGTTAAGATAAATTATCCACTTAGTTCTCTCTCCCTCTCCCTTATTAGCAGAAGACATAGAAAAGGTAAAAGCTATAAAAATCATATACCTCAAGCTTACTTAACCATACAACCGTGACAATACAAGTAAGTTTGGGAAGAAAACGATTGATTAACCCTGAGTGTTCCATTAAGGTGCGTAAGCACTCAGTCCTTAGAGTTCGATTGGATCATGCATGAAACGCTCATATTCGTATGGTTGAGTGTAGGGGTACCTCGCCACTCATCAATGTTGATTTTCAATGTTTGGTTTTTACTTTTAACTTTCAATGTTAATGCTAAGATATGGTTTCTTTTGATAAAATAGGTAATGAGTCCACATCACCCAATTATCCATGCAACTCTATGATCTCCCTTGTTTTGAAAATGTACTGTCCCTTTTCTAAGAAAACTTATTAATGCATTGGTGCCTTAGTACTCTTCGAACCAAGGAAAGATTCAAATGGATGGAAAAGGGTGTAACCTCAAGGGGATTTGATGCATTTGTGTTGGCGATTCTCTTGGGTACTTGGATGTTTTTCATAAAGTCCTCTACCATTCTGCTATCAACTAATATATCAAGAAGTTAACTATAAGTCTTTACATGGTGTGGTTCTCACAAAAACAAAAACGGGTGAGAATTCAAAGTACACCCCTTAGACATAATAAAGAAACATGGGCTATAAGCACTGGTTATGGCACTGGAAAGACATGTTACCCATGTCTAAAGGTTTCCTCTAACTAAGGCTCTTTCTCACTTCCTGCTACTCTATCTTTCTCTTATTGGAATGGTGGTGACTTTGTGGATGCATTCTTGTTACTTTGAGAGGATGGGTTGGTCAAGTGTGTTGATGAAAGGTCACTAGATGTGGATCGTTGAATTTGGATTTAAACATAATTTTATTAAGTCACCTTAATTACATATAATACAAGGGACTTTACACCATCTTAATTTTAGGACTTCATTCCATTCTCTCCTCTCTTTTCATATTACTTTCCACATTCCACCTCATTGCCAGTTTTATGATGAATCTATATCTTGGTTGACGCATTGTTAGTTTTTTGTAAAAATCTTGTGGGTAAGTTCTTAACCTTTGTTTCCATATGTCATTCTGAGAGCCCACAGACTCTTTCGTTTGTAGGTTTGTTAGGGCATTCAAGGCATGAGCCTACTTTGGGAAGGACCCACTGGCATTCCTTTTTGGTGCAATCGTTAAGCTTGTTCCCTTCAACATTTCTTGCAATCAACTATTTCTCATTCACCCCATCAATAACATCCATTTTTTCTTTTTTTTTATTGGCTTTAGCATTGTTATTTCTCTTATCCTTCTTGTTCTTCACAGTTTTCCACCCTATTGCTACTGGAGGTTTGCTCTTAGTTGTGGGGGCCCTGTCCCAAATTTTTCCATTTCATAATTATCTTACCCCTACACCTTGGGTAGTTATCAATCATAAACCTCTAACCAAGTATCTACCATACCCACAACCTAGCCAATGTGCTTTATATCGAGGCAAGGTATCAATTGCATTAGGTTTTTTCTACCTTTTCTAATCTATGAATGTGTTGTGTGTGCAGATGGCAATTACACGAACAATGGACTGGGATAAGAGGGAGTAATTAGGATGGACTAGAGCTAGAGCATTTATGCAAGGAACAAGTTTGGACATGTGGCTATGGATGAACAACGATGTGTACAGTTTCGACATTGGTAACAACATGCCTCATTTTCTCTCTCTCTCTCTTCAAGCTATCGAATGAGGGTCTAGATGTCATCTATGTACAGTGTTCACCACAATGGGCATGAACACCAATGCTGTAATAATATTGTCGATATGTTCCCTAGGCACTCTGAGTCTATCATCCCATGTCATTGTTAGTTGTCATTCAATCAATAATCTCATACCTTCCTAATATTTTGTAAGGAACTCGAGGACGAGTTTTCATTCAGTCGTGAGGATATGATAATCCACAATATCACATCCATGATATTGGGTTCCCAATATCGGATCCTGCCAAGCAATATCAGATATCCGATATCAGGACTTGTCTTGTTGCCTATAAATAAGAGGCAAGCGCACTTGGTTTGGCAGTTAGTTCTTAGTCCCTTACCCAAACTCTTGTAGTTTCTTTCTCTCAAAGTTAGAATTATTTCTGAGTGCCTGCGTAGTAGGAGTCATAAAGCGAACAGATCTTTATTCAAGCATTGTGTACCTAAGCACACCTTGTGTCCAGAAATAAAGACAAGCTTTGTGATAAACCTTGCAACATTCAGAATAGCTTATCTCTTACCCTTAATGCTGATTACAGTTCTTTAATGCTTTCATTAGTTAATTAATGTTGCTTTTATTGATTCATTAATTTTCACAAGTAAGCATACTCGGTACAACCACTTCGAGCATGTGTGGAACACTTGGTAACCTAGTAACGATTAGCGTTTGGTAATCCCATGAGTGTTACACTGGTTCAGGATGTGTACGGAAAGTGGGACCGAATGCTAGTGTTAAGACTAGTTAGGACCTAGCTTATTAGTTAATTTAAATTAATTATTCAATTAATTCACTTCTTCCCCCTTTAGCACGAGGACATAAAACATAAAAAGCATAAAAATCATATACCTCAAGTTTACTTAACCATACAATCATGTCATACAAGTGAGCTTGGGAACACAATGATCGCCTAACCCATCCTTGTTCTATGAAGGCGCATAAGCACTTGGTCCTTGAAGTTCAACTAAATTGCACATAACGCTCGTATTCGTATGGTTGAGTGTAGGGGTACCTCATCACTCATCATCTCTTCTCTCTCTTTTTAAAATATTATATTAGTTGCTACTTAGAAATGTATAAAAACCAATTACAGGAGTTAGCTCATGGGAGCTTATTTAGCTTATCATTGTATTTATGCATACGGGAAGGTCTGGATCATGTCCCTTGGTTCAAGGTGGTGCTGAGTTTTAATTATGAAACTTTTGCAAGTTCTAAGTTTTACAGCATGCTATGGTAGGCCAAGAAGGTTGTTGCAAAAGTAGCGTTAAACATGCTTTCACAAAGAAGACCTTCAAAGGGGATCTTGGATAAAATGATGATGTGTAAAAATTTGTTGTAAGAGGTGGCAGAGAAAGCTAGAATGCTTTTGCCAATTTACACAACGACAACATCTAGACTTGGGCATTTACCTATGTTCTCATGTACAGTGAAGGTTGTTGGGGAGATGTTCATGGGAGAAATCACAAGATCGAAGAAATCGGCTAAGAAGAATGCAACCATGGTGGCATGGACAACGCTAAAGGAGAGTGGAAGCTAGGTAGCTTGACATCACACAATTTGGGTTGACTTCCCCCTACACAATTTGAGGAACGAAGTGACCATGAATGAAGGACTGTAGGTTCTTCCTCTTTTTATAATTAATAATTGCAACCACCAAGATGTACTTTACTACCTTAAATGTTAACAAATACAAATGCAAACATTATTGCAAAGTGTTTCAATCACTATTGGTTTTGAATGGGCATAACTCAATGTGTCACATACCTGATGTGCACAAGCACTTAAAGATGTCACAAAATATTTGCATTAAAGGTTGCACTTTATAGACAATATTAAACAATGAAAATGGGTCAATATATGCATTTTTTGCAATCTTATAAACAATATTAAAAATATTTTTCAACATAGACCATGAGCATTGCAGACCAGGCACCGGCGAGTCAAGAAATTGCTTTAATGAATAGATTGTTAGTTTCCTAGTATGATTTTGAGCATTGAAATCAAGTCAAAAGATTCTATTATTAAGCAATGCTTAAATTATAAATAAACATATCGTAAAGGAAATTGTGCTTGTACATAAGTCTCAGAATATCAAATTTATTGTTTATGCCTTAGATGAACGTGACCTATTCCTGCTTCATGCTTAAGTAGCACATTTAATATTCCCTTTTATGTTCTAAGACTTTTACCGTTATTCCCAAGTCCCCGGAGATTTCAACTAATTTTAAACATTGACAGAAAATTAAGGCAAACGTAACGATTCCTTCTATAATAATGATACTACGGCTCCATTTTCACCAACAGAAATGCAACTTATCTGGAATTCTGTAGAAGCCGATTGTGGGTGGTGGATGTATCGAAATGCTCAATTCCAAAGAACGTAATGATCACTCCGGTAAACATGTATGTTTTAATGCAGCATGCAGATTTCTGTCGTTGCCTCCTGGGCAACGGACTGGTCAATTGCAGAGAAGAAATAGAACAACAGCAACAGATGCGTACACGGGCATCTGGCTGGCCACCGCGTTCACGGCCAAAGGTATAAGCACGTTTTAGTTTACCGCCGTCCGCGGTGTTTATATTCCCTGCTGGTTGCTCATTGAACTTTGCCGCCGTTAATGTCACTTGGCTCGGTTGCTAAACACTAATCAGGAACAAGGGAATTCAGATTAAGAAATCGAATTTGAGGACGGAAGGCTGGAGAACCAGGATTTGATCCTGCCGTTACTGCAAATCAGGATTTGCAGGCAAGGAACCCCCACTTTAAAACTCAAACCAGTAAAGCTTTTTGTTGTTTTATGTTACGAGGATTAGGCTTGTTGAAACTTTTTTTGACATGATGCTACCTCATCCAAAAGCATTCAACATACGTTGTGTATGACACGCGAACACTTATGAAAACTCGAATGCTTAGCATGGGTGAGCTTGGCCTCAACACTTACCCCCCAAACTACAGATTACATGCAAATGTAAGGATTATAAAATTTTGAATGAAAATGCAACAGATGGGGAAACAAAAACAACATGAAACCAAAAATGCAAACTTGAAAGTAAAATATAATGTTCTAAACATGATCAAAATAACCAAATAATCGAAAAAGACACCGAACATAGGCCATCCAAACAACCATTAAAATCGAAATATATAATTTATTGTTATTTTAACTAAGATCTATAGATATATATATATATATATGTAATTATATATATAGATATATATATAGTTAAGCTCTCTTAATATTGTCACAAGGTAACAGTAAGAGTATGCAGACTTTTGGGAGCAAGTAACTTCTACAGGACTTAATGAGGAGGATGAGCTAAAGTTCATGTTAAATCATAGTAAGCCACAACTTTCAAATTTTTCCTTGGGTTTTTTTTTTTTTTTTTTTTTTGAAAACTTAAATTTAAAAGAGGAAACGGAGGTTAGGGTGAAAATTGCTGCCAGACCCATCACGCTTAAGAACTTATTACACTGCCAATAAACACGGTCCTCATTTTTTGTTTTGTTTTGTTNAGTCACCTAGTAATTATGACTAACCACTCTCCAACATCACATATCCTACACTCACATGATCATGATGATAACATGATAAGTTTGTATAAATCTAATGCTCCATAATCTAACATAACAAATAAACTAAAACCTTGGAATCAATTGGAAAGAGTTATAGTATTTATAAAATATAAAGCGGATTTTATAGCATTATATTATAGTAATAGTAAATTATATTATACCAACATTATTTTCCAATGGTGTTAAGATGACCCAATATCAAGTAACTTAAATGACCAATGATTATGAAAATCATATAAAGAACACAATAATCAAAACAATATGCTAAGAAAGAAATGATGAAAATGCAAGCAAAATATGAAAACACAACAATATATATATGAAATGCAAAGAAAAAAAAGAAGAAAACATGAAACTAAGAATCTACCAGATGCCCATGTGGGGTACCTAATTAGAAATGTTTCAAATGAAATGCATTAAAATTCCTATTCAACCTATATCCTTGCAAATCAGCAATCTTAAACACATTTGGGGCAATGATGTCTCCAATTTGAAATGGACCTAACCACATAGGGGAGAACTTAGTTTGAGGGCTAGTTTGACCAAACGCTCTATCCCTCTTAAGGACTAAATCACCTACTTGAAAATTTTTAGCTGGATGTTTTTTATCGAACCATCTCTTGACAATTTGTTGATGCATAAGATTATGAAAATCAAGATCTACACTTATCTTGCTTGATCGTTTTCTATAAATGTTTTCTTTAATATAAGTTTCAATGATAGGTCTAGGTTTTAGTGGGTCATCGGATATAGCTTTTCTAGGAAAATGTTCCATGGATGTGTTGTTAAAATTTAGCATACCTTCAAATGTTTTAAGAGGTAAGGTCTTATTTATATCTTTGTCTTTCCCTAAAGGGGATGGATCACTTAGACAAAATTGATCGTGTTGTTGATAAGGCAAGGTATCTCCATATTTTTCTTCACCTTCTCTAGAACTTTGATAAGATTGGATGGGATTTGCATAAGAGATAGGATTTTCTGTAGTTCCACTCACATAGTCATTTTCAACATGTCCACTACACTCAACCTCAATAACCCCAACATAAAGATTAGCATTTCGATTTTCCAAAGATTGATTTTGTTGATCCAAGGTTGTTACTACTTGTTTGTAGAAGGGTTCTTTGGGTATAGTCATGTATTCAGATTTTCCTTTAACTGGGATCAATAATTCTGAGAAATCTGACCTAAAGAAGCCCCCAAACTTAGCTCCAAAAGTTCTAGATAAGAGCACACCATATGTGGGTTTCATGTCAACTACTAGGATATCTGTATAACATGTAAATGTAGGGTATTGCTTAAGTTGTACTTTTTCTCCTTTTAATAACCCTACTACAGGTACGCTAGATCCATCAAGTTGAATCACACTTTTAGTTTGTGGTATCATTTGTGCTCCTAAGGCGTTACAAACGTCAAGAGGCATAACACTAACAGTTGCACCTGAATCCATTAAATAGTTATGGACATTCTTTCCTAAAATAATCAAAGTGGTTAGGAAAGGGGGATGATCCTTTTTGCTAGACATGGAATTATTCACGTTTTGTACTGATAACGTGTTAGGACTTTCTGCAAAGTGAACTTGCCTTTCGGGAATTGGGGATTTTTCTCTTTGGGCTACAGGTATATGAACCATATCCCGAATCACTTCTTTCATTTCGTTAAAGTGTAGGAGGTCATACATCGAAATGTTGGCTTTAACTCTTTTTAAGTCCTCAACCAAATCATAATTCTTATGTTCATCTTTGGCTTCTTGTTGAGATGGAACTCTTCTAAGTATAGAAGGGGGGTTTGGTCGTTGTGGGGCAATTACTTGGGATGACCCGGATTGGTTGTTTGCATTGTTTTGACTAGGAACTCTTCTGTTTGGAGGTGTATAGAAATTGTTCCTAGTTTGTTGTTGTGTAGCATTCATAATGTCACTAATTTTGCGGTAGCGAGTGTTGTGTGGGTTAGGGTTGCCTACCATAACTTGTTCTAATGAGGAAACCTCTTCATTTTCTGTCTCATGAGGTACATCAAGAACCATGATAAGGGTTTTCCCATTTTGTTGCCTTTGGGTATTGTCACCATACAATGCCGCGAATTGAGAAAAAGTTTTTTCAGAATGTTGCCTTATATTATGAAGCCGACAATAATCATCATTGATTAATGCACTTGGTTTTTCTAGTTGTATAGGACCTTTGTTATTATTTCTCTTTAGCTCGACCACTTCATTAGATAGTTTTTGTAGTGAAGTGAGTATTTGGGTCATCTGATCTTGGGTTTGGGTTGGTGGTTCAACAGAATTTGATGTCCCATTTGGGTTTATAATGGATTGAATCAAGGCTTTTGATTGGTCATCATTCAAACCAATGTTGGATGGTAAGAATGAAGAGGACATGAAGCCTTGTGAGTAATTACTTAAAGGTTGAGTTGATTGAAAAGGAAAAACAGCTTGAGGCATGACATTAGATGTTTGAAAAGTTGGTAGGAGTAGGGGGTTTGATTGCATAGGGTTACTAAGACTCATCATCCCAAATTGGGTTTGGATGTTGTTCATAAGGGGTTATTTGCTCTAATTCCACAGCTTTTGACATTGCACCTTGTATTTCGGTTATGTTGGGATCAGATTTGATAGCATAAACGAATAATAGATCAATGGTAGAGAGATAGAAGTTGAGGATACCATCTGGTTGTGGTCGCATCTCATTTGGCACATAGGCAAGTTGATGAAGGAATCTAAGGTTATAGTCCCTAACATTTTCCCTAGGTAGCTTTCTTAGGCTGGTAAAGTTGCTTGATGCAATAGCAGGGCTTGTAAATTTGTCAAATTGATTCAAAAACTTGTTTTTGAATTCTTGCCATGTTTTAATAGAGGCATCATGAAGCATTAAGAACCATTGAGTTGCTTTGGTTCTAAATGTTGTTACGAACACTCTACATGCCACATCATTATGTACAATGTTGTGGATCCCTAATAAGGTTTCAAAACATTGTATGTGTTGGTGGGTATCATTCGTAGGGGTTGTAGGATCGAAGAATAGGTTTATGTTTTAAAGAGATTTTGGTATGTCATGATAATTATAAAAGTTAAAAGGGTTTCTTACTAAGGGAGCCGGGGGTTGATGGGCTGCCATCTTAGTCTGAGGTTTTTTAGGAATTGAACTTGGAAAAAGTGAAGCTCGTTGTTTTCTCAAAGTAAATTGATGGGTAGCTGGTTGACTAGGGGTAGGAGTATGAGTTCTTTTTTGAGATATCCCGTAAGAAAAGTCACTCATAAAATGAAAAATAACAGGAAATGTAAAATGTTAATAAACTGTGAAAATTAAAAAAATAAAAAAAAAACATTTGAATGCTATATTTTTATTTTTTTAAAGTAAAATTGAAATTACAAAATTTCAGAAAAGTAAATTGAAAGTAAAATGATTTAAATCACCTCAATTAAATTTCAAAAAAACAAATTAAAAAAAAAAGATTGCTAGAATATAAATTTAGGGATTTGAAAATGAAACTAAAATAGAGCAATAAGGCAAAAATAAAACAAACAGTAAAAAAAATGATAATAATTTTTTTTTCTAAAAAAAAGAAACATAAAAGAAAAATAAAGAAAAGGTTGAGAAACTAGTACCAAAAAGGTGTTGATGCGTAAATTTTGGACACGTGAACACCTGTGAAAACTCATTTAAACAAGGCCCTATGTCTAGCATGGGTGAGGTTGGCCTCAACAGACATTTAATCATCCCACGGTTGAACAATATTTTCTGGAAGCACCCCATATGTTCTATACAATTGGTTTAAGAAAAAAGGGATGACCCTGAGGTTGTGAAATCCTATTAGAGTAGTTAAACTTATTAATCAATGGTCCGATGTAATCATGGGAATGTTAATATCAACATGTAATCATGGGAATGTTAATATCAACACGTTCATTAATGTGCGTTGAATATGTTGATTCCACCATACTAGAATTTTACGTTCATTAATGTGCATAGAATAAGTTGATTCCACACAGGCTAGGAATTTGACTAGTAAATAAACAAACATATATGCTTTACTAGTAAATAAACAAACATATATGCTTTTCAAAATATATTATATTGGTTAATTTTACGATTAAACATATAAATTTAGTCTGCAGACAGAAATGTATGCCAAAAATTTCACGTAAAGTATGCCAGAAATTTCCCGTGGACGCAAAGGGTCTTCACCCATGGTTCCCCTGCCTCTGCTATCAGTCAATGGATGTGGCGGGCGTTATTTTTTGAGACCGTCAACAAAGGACTAAACATCACAAACCTTTTGAAATTTGAGAATAAATTTCAGTTTGTTTACGTTTAGTTGGGCTATTGGTGGGGCTGTCATCGATGCCGTCTTTTGGAAGCATCCACGAAATAAAGGGCGTTGACAAGACTGACAAAAATGTTGAATTCCAAGTAACCGATGTTCGTGGGGTACGAAATTTTTCAGGTGCGATGGAACCACATCTGGATGCGAATCCTGCAGAGCCTCTCATTTTATGAAAAAGTGTAATATCTGTACGATACATCCTAAATAAATCTGAACGGTTCCGTTTTAGTTTCAGGTTCACACTCTATAGTCTATCCTGACGCTCAAATTGTTATCGGCACTGACATCATAAGGGGAGGGAAAAAGATTTCAGCTTCCATATGACTAGTACTGTGAAGTGACGCCATTTTATTGACTAACGAGCAGGGTGGTTTGACCCGTAACAAAGAGCAAACTGTTATAGAGACTTCGCTCTGCTATCGCAAAAACACCATGAATGTGGCTCATCCTCTTTGCTTCTTCTGCTACCTCACTCTGCAGTTTCGTTCCGTTTCGAATAATATGGCAAATTTGTGGACAGTTCTGCAAGCTTTCTGTATCGTCCTCGCATTCATGGTGCAAGCCTCACAAAGCCAACCAGGTCAGGACCCCTCAAAAATCCCACGCACATATTTTAGATTCAAGGGTTTTGACGGTACCAAATGCGCACACTCTGAATTGTGGCCTTGGTCTTGTAGTCTCTCGTACGAGCTGTTACCTTATTGAAACTGCAATTGACATTAAACGACGACATCAATGCTTTAAATTTGATGGGTAAAATTCTTTATAACTGGAAGAAAGAGCTGTACTGTGGCATATTGATTGATGAGTGCTCTGTTCGCGGGTTTCCAACAGGATTTCTGAGTCTGGACTGCGGAGGATCCGGGAACTACACGGACGAGGCCGGCATAGAATGGGTAGCGGACGACGCGTACATGAAGCTGGGCAGGAAAGTTTCTCTGCAAAGCTACGCAGGAGGCAGCAGCTCAGATATATCGGCAGTTCCGCGCTACCAGAGGAGCTTGCGAGCCTTCGACAATGACGAAAGCAGAGCCAAGTACTGCTACGAACTGGGCGGAGGCCTCGTGAAGGTGGGCAGCAAATACCATGTGCGCGCCACTTTCGTGTACGGAAATTATGACAGTTTGACTTCGTAGCCATCGTTCAGCATGGTTCTGGATTCCGTTGTGTGGGATGCAGTTATGATGGGAACAGGCAGCAAGGACCTGTTGATCAAGGAGCTCGTTTTTGTTGCAAAGTTTCAACCCACGAATGTGTGCCTGCTCAGAGGACAAAATGGCAGCGCGCCCATAATCTCTGCGCTTGAGTTCAGGCCGCTTGCTTCCGATTTGTATTGGCCCTCTCAGAGCAACCTCTTGCTCGTTTTATTACGGACCAATTTCGGCATTCACCCCTCTAAAACTGCAATCAGGTACTGTAATCTCTGTCAATTTGAGCCCTGAATTTGATGCTGGTCGTACATAACTTTGAAGACAGACTCTATCGATTGCGTGTAATAGACTGAACGGGCCTGTAATAGACTGAACGGTAAAACGAAAGTTTCATGACCTGACCTGAATTCAATCCCACTGATTGATCTCCACTTCCGCTGTTGGTGGTAGGATCTCGCTCAAATGCCTCCGGCGGTTGTAAATCTCCTTGTGATGCACAGCGAATTCTGTTCTTTACTGTTGCGTGAACAGTTGAAATTTCAATTCATTAATAATTGTTTTTGCACTTCTCTACCTTGTTTCCCCTTTTTCTTGTCCTGGGAACTTAGATCCCAAAACAGCAGTTATGCTTCTATGACGCCTCTCTGACCATATCATTTCCTTTTCTAACTTTAAATTAATTAAAAACTTCGTTTTGCATACTTTCTTCACTTGTCCGCCATTTTTCCGTTCCGTGGGATCACACAGTATTCCCAAACGATCTTCATTGCCCAAATTTCTAAGAAGGTGCCCGTTAAGAATTGAGGAAAGTCCAGAACTGCAGAAGAATCTGCTGTAACCCAACCCAACCTAACCTGCAAATTTACATTGAAACAGGTATCCAGACGATCCATACGACAGAGTATGGGATGCGGACGAAGACGAATCCTACTTCCCGAAACTGATCACGGACAAAAACATTTCTGTGGGAGCAGCAGCCGGCGAGCAACCGCCAGTGAAGGTGATGCAGAACGCGATAAGGAGCACACTCTCTTCTCAAGACACAATCGCGTTGCCGGAGATGCGCAGCAGACGCTTTGGAAATCTCTATCTTGTTATGTACTTTGCCGAGTTGGAGGTCCTGAACAGCACACAGCTGAGGGAGTTCCAGCTTTCCATTGATGGCGACATTGTTTCCGATCCAATCAGACCAGAGTATCTGAAAACCTCCAATATAACGGTACTGAGGCCCTATACCACCAAAAGTTTTATGCAGCTTACTCTCACCGCTACCACTCGATCCTCCAACATTGTCCCTCTACTCAACGCAATGGAAATCGGAAGGCAAGGCGCTCCATATCAGACCGGAACATTCCCCGCAGACGGTATTGTACAGTATTGTTGTTATTGGCTTCTCCTCCTTTCTCGTCATTAGTTTTTATCTCATGAACTTGGGTTGGGTTGGGCTGGGCTGGGCTGAGACTAAATATCCTCGTCATCTAGAAAATTGCCCAACCTGTTGTAGCGGACGAATTGGCTTTTCATGTAACGAGAGCTGCGTTATTCTGTTGACCGTGTTGCTCAATTTGTGACTAAGTAAATACATCAGTGTTGTTCAGCGGACCCTTTTATTTTTTCACGATCTTAAATGCTTGAAACCTATAGTTTTGTTTTTGCTAAATGAGTTTGAACATCATCTTCATCATCCTGAACATCATCTTCATCATCCTGGCCATATGTCAACAACATGGGTCGCTACATTGAGTTGTCCTTCTCAATTGATGTCTACCCAGGTACTTATTTATTTGCAGTTTTTTTGTGGCATTTTACATTAATTTTTGCATATCCTTTTTGAGTAAACTTTTACATTTTTCTGGAATTGATTTTATAAGCTAGCCATCTCATCTGATCTTGTTAACATCTAAGATGTTCTTGCTATAACTTATCTGAAATAAAAGCAAGAAACTTCAAGAATTCTTCTGCTGTCTTGGTATTGCACCATTTATTTCCTCTTGTAATATTCAGTTTCTGTCACTAAATTAATGGTCATCCTTTTCTCTATGTACAATCATTCTTTCCGGGCCATTTAAAGTCCCAGACCTGTTGTGTTACATTACCCATTTTCTGTCTTTCCGTAATTATGGTTCTAGCTGGTACCTAGAATCTTTTACAGCATAAAGCATAACATAACATAACACTGGACTGTTTTCACTTTAACCATCTGGACCCAAGTCCATATCCGTTTCATTATATGTTCATTGGAGTATTGGTCCTAAATTTCTAAGTAGTTTAACTTCTTACATTGAGGACTTTTTAGCCTTGAACTGCTAGTTCTATTCCCTGATCACTGTTTATACATTTTAGTCTGTTAAAACAAGTTGAATTGAGCTTATATATTATTCTCCATATTAAGAAATTCCCCATCCGTTTACTTTCACATATCCTTTTCTGATTTTATCCTGTACAGAGACTATTATTACGGCTAATTTTTAAAAATGGTTTCACATCTGCAGCGGCAAACAAAGCCCCTGTCTTCCTGATTTTGGTTTGTTTAATATGAATCTCAGTGGATGCGTTGAAGAATGTTCAGCGGGAGCTTGGATGGAGATATGTAGCTGGTGGCGATCCTTGTCTGCCTTCAGGTTCCGCCTGGGACTGGCTCAGCTGCAGTAGCGACTCGGTTCCCAGAATCATCGCCTTGTGAGTATCTCATTAATATTTCAAAAATGGTTTGGCCAAGTGATAAAATTTAATCTGGAGTGCAGCCAAGAATCCATAAATTCTGATATGTCAACCTTGACACCTACCTATACCGCTTCTAGTACTAATTAAGTCATAACACAAACTCGATGAAGAATTTCTGGAAGTACCAACCTATTGCCTGTTTAACTTAGCATATACAATGTTAACAAAGAAGAATTCTTCACCAAGTGGCTGATGTCATTGCACTTATTTCAGGAAGCTTTCAAACAAAGGTTTATCAGGGAGCATTCCTTCCAGCATTGCAAATCTTACAGCTCTGCAGTCTTTGTAGGTGTTTCCTCTTTACCAATTGTTTCCTCGTTTCCTTTCCAATTCAAGTAATAATACAACTTCCACATTTTTTTCTTTTTGCAGAGATCTCTCTAACAACAACTTTAGTGGGAGAATACCTGAATTCCTAGCTAATTTGACAGACTTGACAAACTTGTAAGTCACGGGTACCTGTGCAATTTTCCAATTTTCTGCAGGTTTCACTTGAAATTAATGATATTCCGTCATTGCAGAAATTTGGAGAATAACAAGTTTGATTCTATAGCTCCTGCGCTTGTTAAAAAGGGTATCAACTTAAGGTTGTATTTATTTTTAATACATTTTCATTTTATCAAATGAGAAAATTTGATAATGGATGTCTCTTGCTAAAGTTGATTCTGCATTCTTGCCCGTTTCCTTTCTGCAGGCTCGGTGGAAATTTAATACGGTGTGGAAACGGTCAGTGCAAGTCCTCAGACAGGACAGTTGTTTTGGTAGCAACATTAACAAGTGTGTTGATCCTTGCTCTCCTGATTTTGCTAGCTGCTTTAGCTCTATACAGCCGGAGGAGAAAGCAGGCTGAAGGTAGCTTAGTCTAATTATATTGTTCAGTTTTATATTCTGGATGGAAGAATTTTCCAGTACTTAATTAATTGATCTATAATATAGAGCAAAGAATGCCAGATGAATAACTTGGAACTTGGAAGCGCATAAATTAGGTCGTTTGTTTTGCAGGGGATGAGATTGGAAATGTCCCAACCCAAAAATTCAACTATAAGCAGATAAGAAAGATGACCAAGGGTTTTTCAAATCAAATAGGAAGCGGAGGGTACGGGCCTGTTTACCATGGTCATCTACCAAACGGGATGGAGGTTTCTGTCAAGGTTCTTGCAGAAAAATCAAAACAGGGTGCCAAAGAATTCAAAGCAGAGGTGACAAAACCCTTTTTGCAAGGCATCATCTTGAAAGTTCTATAAAAGTAGTTTGTCATTCAAATAGAATTGACGTCCAGTTCCCATGGAAAGGAAATCCCCTTTCCTTTGGGGTTAATCCAAATCCTAAGTAGATTTGATATCTTTATCTGGTGTTTATTTTACGACTGCAGGTTTTATCACTCTCAAGGTTGCATCATAGGAACCTGGTTTCCTTGGTAGGGTACTGCTGTGAATCTGAAGAACGCATCTTGGTCTATGAATACATGGCCAATGGAAACTTGCACCATCTTCTGCAGCGTAAGTATTCCCTCAAAACTTTTAGAATAAAAGCTTTCTGAAAGTGGCAAGGATTTGCAGCTCAGAGGAATCATTATATTCTTTTATTGTTTTTCTAAATCATGTTACTTCAATGTCTTGTGCTGCAACTATAATCAAATTTTCTGGAGAACTATCCCATTAGAAAACTCAATTCCATATTTTAGTCAGTGTTGAAAAATGTGCACTCTGATCTTCTCATCTCACAGAAGCTTTAATAATCTCTTGCAGGAGACGCAGATGCAGAGAATATACTGAGCTGGGGAACTAGGCTTGACATAGCACTAAAGGCAGCTCGAGGTGAAAACCTTTCTCTTTCATTACCACTATGCATTCAATTATGACATTCTCTACTGCAGATCCCTTGATCATTATGGGCTAATTAACTGGTCAGGGTTGGAGTATCTTCATTATGGCTGTAGACCACATATAATTCACAGAGATGTGAAAACATCCAACATTCTTATAAATGACAAGCTGGAAGCAAAAATTTCAGACTTTGGACTATCCAAGCTTGGACCTGCAACAGATCAGACTCATATCACAACCGAGGTCAGGGGGACGTTTGGATACCTTGATCCACAGTATGTTCTCTAACCAGTGTTGTATAAAAGAAAACCTTATGTTTTGCAGTGCATGAATATAGCATACCAAATTTCTAACCATTCTTTTTGTGGGTATCAGATATGTGACAGCAAGAGAGTTGAGAGAGAAAAGTGATGTTTACAGTTTTGGGGTAGTGTTATTTGAGATCATTACTGGTAGGCCAGTGGTTGACCCAACTGTTGAATCAACTGAGAGTGGCTATGTTGTAACATGGGCAAAGTCCATGGTTAATGCTGGAAATGTTCAAGACCTGGTTGACAAAAAAGCCAAGGGAAACATTGCCATGAGTATCTTGTGGAAATTGGTGGAGTTAGCCACCAGTTGCACCGAAGAGAATGAAGACAATAGACCTGATATGAGTCAGGTTGTCCTACAATTGGAAGAGGCCAATAAGCAGTACCAACTCTCCGATTCCTCACCTGAAACCATGATTACTCATGTCTGGGACCCTCAGATCACTCCAGTTCCAAGATAAAATCATGAACTCAGAGATATCTTTGAGTGTGTTGACCAATTTTAGGAGCAAAATTAGCTGTAAAAAAGATATGTGATTAAAAAGAAAAAAAAAACGTATGCTTCTGGTAAGGCGTAAACAGTTGACATGCCATTTAAATGAGGCTAAATTGGAGCTGTTATCGTCCTTTAACATTTTTACCAGAGTTTCCCCTTCTTTGTTAGGCCAGAGTGAAATCCTAATGTCTCATGCCGTAGAGCAAGAATGGTAAATTTACTAGCATGCAATTTCACAGTTGATGAATATTTTGTTTGGCACTCTTGCAATGCAAAGAGTTTGAATTCAATACTTTTAGGTGAAGCAAGTTAACACGGATGTTATCTATGATGACCTAAATTATGAGAAACAAAAAATTATAATATGAAATATACCTTTCAAAATGTTAGCCCAATGAAGAAACTTCTATAATACTTCTAATGTATCATGTTGGCAATATGTCATGGGGTGTACTTATAGTCAAGTTATTTCATGTTCTATACTTTAGCAATTTGGCTTCTATAAAAGCATTTCATGACAAAGTTTCTATGGTTTGTTAAGCATAAGAAGAAAGACTTTTCTAGAGTTGCTTAAGATATTTTTGCTACTAGCAAAAATGAAGGAATTGGCCTCATTAATTGTTATAAGTAGGGTATCTCTCTTAGCAAATTAGATTGCAAATGATGAAGATGATGTTTAGATACTTCTTAGAAACTTATTACCACTCGCCAATGATTATTACCAGCATCATTACGAAGACATGTATTGATAATCTAGGCTAGCTTAAACAATCACATGTCACAATCACAATACATCTAAAGCTAACATAACATGATCACATATAATCATGCTTAATAGTCACACACACTTCATGAAGACAACAATACAACATGGCATAAGAAAATTTCTTACCATAGCATTCTCCTTGAACCATATATAATTCCATAGAAATAACCACTATTGTAATCTTCAAAATGGGTAGATGCCCAAAAGATAAAACAAATTCCATAATTGAAAAATATGTAAGAAGACCAACCCAATGATACCAATTTTACTTGAGTTAGAGACAAAGTTATGTGCATTTAAATTTTAATATTACAATAATAAAAATAATATTTAATGAGAGGTGGAGTAGTCCAACACCTAACTATATAAGTTATGAGTGTTTATGCGCAACCCAGTCAAATTCCGTGGACAATGCAATGTAATTATGCTAGTAATTGGTTTAAATTCACAATCATTGTCTTCTCACATGAGTTAGTAAAATCAATGTGTATGTTTTAACTCACAGTGAAGTGTATGATATTGTTGTATGGGCCATATTGCTTCTAGTAAACATAAAGTAAATGGAATGGTGCCTAAATCTAAGTGACAGTAAACAAAACTAATCTAGCCTATGTGATGGACATTCATCCCTAATTCTCCAAACATGTCTTGGACTCATGCAATCATTACTAGGATTACCAAGTATTATGCTGCTGGGAAAACCAAGTGACAATACTGTTGGATTACCAAATGATTACACTTAATGCTCAGAATCAATCGTATCCATTCTGCTTAATAATAGTAATGATAACGTGCATAGAAAGTAAATCAATAACTAGAGAAAATAGTAAACAATAAGCTAAGTCAAAGCAAAAAAATTATTCTAAGTGTAAACAGTAAAAACTAAGTGATGTTGCAATGATGTAAAATAACCTTGATCTTTATTTACATGCATAAAACGTGTTCAAGTATATTCCACTCAAATAAAGACTTTGTTCAATTACTAAATATCACACTACAAGCATACACTCCTAAGGGCTAAGTGCTAAAATCAAGAAAAGAAATTGACGAAATTTTGCTAAGTGTAAAATGAAACTATATGTGGATGATGCGCCTAAGTGTTGCATTTATAGGCATGCACATGTCTAAGACATTGAATCTTGTGCCTTAATATTAGGGTTTTGATATCATGGCTCAGATATTGGATACTTGATATCATTGTTGAGAAAAATTTGGATTTATCATACCCTCATGACTGATTGAAAACTCATCCTTGAGTTAAAACAAAACGAGAATAGAGTTCCTTACAAAATTGGAAGGTAGATTCACATGATACTAACTCTTATATACATGACTCTCTAATGCTACAATGGAGTTTACAAAAACGATAGGACTCATGACATAACAACTTTACAAAAAAGAACAAAATTTTGTAAAGCTAGATGTAGCCTTATGTTGTTCCAGGTGGTGGTGGCTCTTTCATTGGTTACTTCCCCTTATCATCAAGCTTTTGAAATCTGTACTAATTTAGGAGTGCCTAAAGTTTTTCTTCTTCTATTCTAAGATCATGAACTGTCCATGCTAATGAACCAATGTTTAATGGAGTCATCATGTCCCATGGGCATGGTAGCTATGGAAACATTTGATTTACTTTGACATACCAAGATGTGAATTACCTTCTCTCCTCTTCAAATGCTCTAGCCTTCTCTCAGAGTTCATAATAATTTGATAATCTTCTAGCTAGATTTGCTACTACATATTTTTGCATGTGGTAGCCAACTTTTATTGCTTCTAGTTTAGAGTTTGGTACTTGGAGTTTCCACAAAGCATCTTTACAATCCACAAACTCTTTCTCATACAGTGCATATGTGGCTGCTACTTGTTGTTCTAGCTCATTTCTAAGCTTGCCTGTTGTTAACATAACCAAGTTAGCATAACGCAAGTTAACTAACCCCATGTACTCTTATAGGTCCTCAATATGTAGGACTTTGTTTTTCACTTTCACTTGGTGGACAAGGGTATAACTATCCAAGATGGATTGCTAGTCAGGATTTTGTATTAAAATTATGTTGATTCTAGCCTTTTGCCATCTGGATTTCTTTCTCATTTATTTGCTTGTATATGCCCACTTAGTCATGAAAGTGTTCCTTGAGCCTCTCATGTTTCTTTGCCTTGTTTTGCCATGTGCTGATTTCAATGGTTGATTTTTGTTGAATGGCACATACCTCCTCCATAAAGAGGATTATATTTTCTCTTGCGAGGTGACTCATATCTTGGCTGATCCTTACCAACTATTTTCTCAATTGGTGGATACTCTCTTCTAAGATGTTTTTCTACTTTTCCACCATGGTCAACCTCATGTTATTAGCAACAAGTTATTTGTTTTCCTCCTATACTATGGTAAGTGTCTTCACATGTGTCTACATTGATGCTTCAGCTACAGAGGCATTCCATACTACTTTATCCTTCTTAGTTGCTAACTATTTATTTTGTTTGATTAGGCTACCAATATGCTCTTTTCTAAATTGCTTAATTTGGTCAAGCATAGTGAAATCCATAGGATCTCTTTGTCCAACGTTCAGGGCTACAAGCTCTTCTTGTAGTTTTATAACTTCTGCTTCTACATGCTTCACCTTGGTCTCTAACATGACTAGTTTTTCTTTGGTGGTGATGAGCTCAGATTGTAATGTAATGACATTACTTGGAATGTTGAATAGTGTTTTCATGACTTTTTTAGTTTGTAGTAGTCTATTGAGCACATCTTCATGATCAGCAAGAGTCATTAAGGTTTTGGCTAACATTTGAGCATCCCTGGCTCTAGTTAAATTTGCCAGTGATACAATAGGTACATTGAAGGATTCCTTGGTGTAATCAGTGATAATATTTGCTACTCCTTCTTCACCTTGATGTGTCATTACCACTACTATGGCTCTTTCTTTAGTCTCTAGCACCACTTGGAACAATGCAACATTCCTAGAGATCTATTATGATCATTGTACCTCTCCTCTTGACTGTAATGAAATCTGTCCACTGGTTGGATCAGTTAAAACTGTGGGTCTAATAACATTGTCAATAACTATGTATAGATTGACCTCTTCCCTTATTCCTCAGCTGATTGTTTCTACAATCTATTGTAGATGACTCATTGATGATCTATAATCTTGTGGCAATGGTGGTGGAACTTGCTATTCTTATTCTTACTCTTGCTCCTCAGCATGGTCTTTCCTTGGTGGTGTTAGTTTGAGCAACTCAATGTATGAAGCTTTTTGGGCTCTCTTGGACATGTCATTGGTGTGTCCCAAGATTTCAGCTTGCTTACAAAGCTTCTTGATAAGGCAAGGGAATGGGAGTTTTAGCTTCCCTATCTTTCTTTCTTCAAACCACCTTTGTATTTCCATGAAGTACAGTTGTGTGAGGTTGGCATTGTATTTGCCCATCAAAATCGCACTACCTCTAGCTGCATAAGTTGATAGTTGATTGAGTCCTTTTGTTGGGAATAGGTGATAAGTGTCAATTTTGAAGTATATTCTTTCTTCTAGAATTAGCTCATCCCTTATCTTCTTTACCATAAGCCTATTTCAACCATAGCTTTCTGGTTTTAGGATTAAATCGGATGGACAGATGTGCTAACCCTACCTCTTCATTGGGTATATTCAAAGCTTCGACAATTGCCTTAATTAATGACACTGAGATTCCTCCAATGTTTATA
Organism: Gnetum montanum; assembly: GCA_015680685.1. Taxonomy (NCBI): domain Eukaryota; kingdom Viridiplantae; phylum Streptophyta; class Gnetopsida; order Gnetales; family Gnetaceae; genus Gnetum; species Gnetum montanum. The sequence goes on along the minus strand of MNCI01004050.1, from coordinate 1,161,737 downwards.
GTAGTTCCCTTTTCTTTATTGTGCCAAAACTAGTAAGTCTCTCCAAGGTACCATTCACCATTCTATGATAGTATGGGCCATAGCGATGACCATGGGAGCTATGTCCTTACCACTTCAAGAACAAATTCCATAAACAAGCCAAAGTTCATCTCCATGATGACTATGGTCAGAATGGATCTTTCTTGGATGGCTGAAGGCAGTCTTGGGATAATGTGATGCATTGTCCTAGCACTTGTGGTTCTTTTGCCTCTTCTTGAGCTGATTGTCCTATAGTAGGAGTGTCTTGATGAATGCTGAATAATTGGGCTTCCTACTCCTCATGTTCTAGCTCTTGTCCTCTAGTTCAACCTCTACCTTGGCCTCTTGGTTGTTTGCTTGCTCCTTGGGAAGGTCCTCCCTGTGCTCCTCTTCTTGGGACCATCTACAATCATTAAGGATCAAAAATTACTAAGGTATTCACATTTATTTTTAATAGTTTCATACCTTACTCATACTCTTAGTTTTGTTAAGTTCTTAGTTTATGGTCATAGAGTTAGAAAATATTTGTAAAAAGTAACCCCATAGGTGTTAATCTTTTTATAACCCTTCACAATTATCTAATTCATTTTTATGTATGACTCATGATGATGGTTATGGTTCCTTAAGAACATTAATTAAGTGTTTTGGCATTGATATGTGTGGTTATTCCTTGAAAATTTCAACTATCTCTTAATACTTACCCTTAAAATACCTTCTAGGCATTAGAATTTTTTGAAAAATCAGCTCAGATTTTCCTCACTAGCATCCCTCATGATCAAGTTGAGCACTCCATGATCAAATATGTTCAAAAATCACGAAAATCATAGCAATAACATACGAGATATGACTTGGGAAAGCTAGGAGGTCAGAGCTTAGATTAGAAAAGAAAAATGGAAACTTCTCTTCAAAAGTTAAAAATGAAAATATTTTTCTAAGTTCCCATGTATATATAGATTTTGTGGAATCTGATATTGAGGATTTGATATCAGTGTGGACCCAATATTAAAGCCCAAGAAAATTCATTTTTCAGAAGGGTCTGAATGAAAAATTAATTCTTTTGGATGTTTAGAAGGTTTTAAGGTTTCTTAGAGGGTTTGGATGATGAAAATATGCTTAGTTTTGTCAAGAAATTCATCATTAGAAGTTAATAAAGAAGGAATCTTGGGTAAGAAGGGTAATGAATTCATATTCTTAGAACGGATAATGTAAATGATATGGAAAGTGTTTATTAATGTTTGGAATGTTCAAGATGATGTCGAATTGCTTAGCATGTATAAGATACAATAGTTATACAAGTGGGTCCTCCCCAATGTAGGCTCCAACCCTCAATGCCCTTATATAACCATGCCTAGAAGTGTCCTTAGGCACTTAAGGAATTAAATGTAATGCATATCTATTTAGCAAAACACACAAGTTAGTATCACCAAATTAGGGAAATAACTCTATGTTACACAAAACCATAAGTTGTGACTATTTAAATAGTGAGATGAGATGGACTTAGAAAGGATTGTAGAAATCAGGAAATGAGGTGTCTTACCATAGGCATAATGAATTCTTTTTTTTTATTAATGGTTAAAGTAATCACTAGCCTTTCTGTCCAAGATTCAAACCAAGTCCAGACCACATTCCAATGAGATTGCATAGTTTCATCTCTTGGAATTACAATTGTAAGACTATTAATGTTGCAAGGAGTATTATCACTTAGCGTATTATCTAAGGGAGGAGTATTATTCATATCACTTTATTTTTATTTTTAGATTTTTGAGAAGCTGCCTACCTTTGAGCATGGGTAATATGTCTTTCTAGTGGAACCCCAAGAAATGTATTTTGTGCTCTTTTAGATTTATTTGTGTCAATTCTTTTAAAGTAGTACTTATTTAACTCTTACTTTCATTTTTTGTTAGATCTACAAGGATATAATACAACCTTAGCAACATAATAGGACTTATAGTAGTAATCCAAAAGAATTCACAAATCCCCTTGATGTCACATCCTTTACATTCCCTCTTGGTTTTTCACTTTTTGATCTAGGCATAATGATCACAAGTTTATTTTTAGTTGTATGATGGAAAGGAATATCATTATGGCCATGGTAAGAACCTCGTATTAATGGAATGAAATGGATGGATGATGTGGGCTCATTGTTTAAATAATTAGTCCCTTATGACTTAATAACATAGAGAAATTTTTACCTTATTGGACTACTTCTTGCTTTATTTAATGCATCTTATTAGTATGCAAAATTATTTACAAAGGGTTTAAAACAAAGTATGAAAGAAATGAAAAAGATAGTAAAACATTGTGAAAAAGTGTAAACAATGAAAAATGTTAAAAAAATTAAAAATGTAAAAGAATATTAAAAATTTAAAAAATGAAAAGTATTAAAGAATAAGAAAATATTAAAAAATGTGAAGAATGAAAGAAAATGAGAAATTCAAGGTACCTACGATTTTGAATGGACATCCCCACAACTATTATGAAGATTAGGTAAATGGAAGATAGAGCAAGTGGAAGATTGGTGGATAGGTTAGGTAGACCCCTTTGAATATTCATAATATGATTTGACTTGTTGGATATTAACAAGGATAAGCTTATGTGGGCTGGATGGGTAGTGGATATGTAAGGCACTAGATGAATAAGTGGCATGCACAATGTCTCATCCCTTCCAAAGTATATGGAATTTAGCTTTTTGGGGAAATCACTTGGATTATAATAAAGGACCTTATCACCCGGATGTATGGTTACATTCCTTATCCATGAATCATGCCTAAGTTTGGAATACTATTTATGGACTTCACTACCCATGAGTGCTACTAGCCGATTCTCATCTAAAAAATTCAAATTCATTAGATGTTCTTTTTAGCCTAAACTCAAATCAAGGTTAAGTTCATTGGAAATAGCTAAAGTGTGAAGCTCTGCCTAAATTGGAAGCATTGGAAACTTGCCATAGACTAACTCATATGGGATGTACCCTATACGTAACTTCTAGGATGTCCTATAGGCCCATAGAGCATCATTTAATTTGGTACTCCAATCACGTCTAAATCTACTAACTGTCCTAGTGAGTGTTCTAGTAATTTCATGGTTAGTAACTTCAGCTTGACCAATTGCATGGGGATGATATGGTGTTGTTAGTTTATGATTAACCCCAAATTGTTGTATGAGTTTCTTAAAAGTAGCACTAGTGAAGTGGGTTCCATTATCAGATATTAGCATTCTTGGTACTCCAAATTAATTCACCACATGTTGTTGAAAATACTTGGCAACTGTTTTTGCTGTACAATCTTTCATTATTGCTGCCTTTGCCCACTTTGTGCAATAATCCATAGTCACAATACTGTATGCTTTTTCATTTGACTGGGCCCCATAAAATCAATTCCCCAAATATCAAAAGGCTCTACCAACTATATCTAGTATTGTGGCCTTTCATATATGGTAGTAATTCCTCCATCCCTTTGGCAGCATTTGCAAGATTGTGCAAACATGTGGACGTCTTTGAATAGGGTAGGCCAAAAGTAGCTTGCCATTTGTAGTTTACGTGTTATTCTACGCCCCACAAAGTGGGCACCACATGAGCCTTTATGGGTATCTTCTAAAGCTCTTTGTTGGTCATGACTGGCACACACCATTTAACAAGCCCATATGCATAGATTTTGTACAGGTTGTCATTGATTTCCATGTACCATTTGGCTCCATGAAGGAATTGTTCTTGTTGTTTTTTACTTCATTCAACAGGAAGTTCTTGTGTTGTGAGATAAGTTAGGTACTCTTTGGTCCATGGCTTCCCTGCTAAATCTAAAGCCTTTACTGTTTTAGTAAATAGGTCCTCGTCAAGAAATTGATCTAATAAAGGTTCTACTTGGTTGTTTGAATCCCATCTCAACCTTGATAAATGATCAGCCACTACATTTTCTTTCCTTTCTTATCAATCATTGTGATGTCAAATTCTTGGAGAATCATAAGCCATCTTATCACTCTAGGACTAACCACTAGCTTGTTCATTAGATATCAGATAGCGCTATGATTAGTGTGGATGCAGACTTGGTAATTGAGCACATAATGTTTGAAGTTTTCAAGCACATAAACCATGGCCATAGGTCCTTTTCAATTGTGGTGTAATTTAATTATGCTCCTATGATGCTTTTGCTAGTGCAATGTATGTAGTATGGTCTCTTTTGATTATCAAGTTATGTCAATACTGCACCAAGTGCATAGTTGAAAGCATTAGTCATGATATAAAAAGGTCTTGACCAATCCAAAGCTTGGAGGATTGGTATTTTAACCAACTTTTGCTTTAGAGTTTTGAATGATTTTTCACATGACTCGGTCCACTCAAAGGGTGCATCTTTCTTTGTGAGTTCTACAAGTGGTTTGGATATTTTTGAGAAATTTTCAATGAATATCCTATAGTATCCTATATCGCCTAAAAAAGATGTTACATCTTTCACTATATGTGATTGTTGAGTGATGTTTTGGATGACTGTGATCTTTTCGGGATCTAACTCAATGCCCTTTTGGGAGATTTTGTGTCCTAGCACTATGCCTTCCTAGACCATGAGATGGCTCTTTTGCCAGTTGAGCTTCAAATTGGTTTCAACACATCTTATAAGTACTTACTCCAACTAGTCCAGTGCTTGTTTAAAATCTAGCCCATATGTGGACAAATCATTCATAAAAACTTCAAGACCATTTCCTATCTACTTTTGGAAGATACTTAGGACCAATCTCTAGATATTTTTCTTTATTTTTACATACCATGTATGCTTCAATTTACCTCATCATTGATTTTCCTCTATCTTAGTTAAGCATTTTTTTTCTAGTAGGTGCAATCTTTGATCATCTTTGTACATGACTAAACCATCTAAGATGACATTTTTTTTTCATCTATAGGTGCTACCCCATACTTCCACTAATAAGAAAGTTGTTGATTCTATCTTTTCTAGGAACATTCAATATTCACCTTAGCATTCTCTTTTCTAACACATGCATAACATTTTGCAAGGTATAGAATCATAGGCTTGATAGTAGATATAACTTTCTCATCAATCTACTACTAACTATTGTATCACACAAGACACCATTAGCTTCATACCATTTCATTCATCTTACTTTAATTTTGCTTGTCACAACATTATTAATCTCACCATCCATTTGCACAAGTGATCCCAAGTATCTAAGTTGGTTATTTTGTATTACTTTTTGGTTTTGGATTTATTTTTATTACTTGCATTTGCACTGTAATTACACTCCACATATTTTGGTTTGGTTTTACTATTCCCTAATCCTTTTGATTCTGTAATTGACTAATCTATATTTTGTAGCAAGCGTTTTCTTAGATTTATCCATCAAGGTAATATTATCTACAAACAGCTTATACTAAAGGATATCCTCCTATATTTCTTTAGTCAACATATCCATAATATTTGCAAACAAACAAGGGCTTAAAGTAGATCCTTAGTGTAGTTCTAGTTTTGAGGAAATAAGAAAACAAAAGTGTGACTAGTAAAATAATATTTTGATTTTTTCTATTTTTTTTTTCAAATATTGTTTATAATATTTGATGGTTCTTAAATTTATGATGTGTTTCTAAGTAACTTAGTAGAGTTACTGGCTCAAATTAGGCTATTTTCTTAGCATATTTCATGTATTATAACCTGTTCAACAACTTTTAGGTAAGCAATTAGTCATAAAACATCTCTGAACATTTGCAAAAGGGCTGGTTTGAGGATGATATGATAAATGCTGAAGACTAATTCATTTATTTAATTTTAAATCTGTTTCATGTCAGAATGAGTGATTATAATTTGTTGTTGAGTTGATAGCTTGCGAATTCCACATTTAGGTTCCCAAACTTGGATAATACAGTAGTTATATGGATGCTGTTAAATTGAAATAGAGTTACATGCTTTCTCAAGGTCAATGCAGATCATATCCAAGTTCTTCATCTTTATGAGATTCTTAATGAATTATCTTAATAGTAGAACTACCTCAATAGTTTTTCTTTCATCATGAATTTTAATGGATGTCAAGAGATTGTTATTTTTGTCTTGTGGCACTCCATTAAACTGTCCAATAACTACATCATGTGATGTATATGAGTTTAATGTCTTTATAGTTGCCACAATATTTTATGTTTTCTTGCACACTAGCATCATATTGCACTTCTTTTCACTTCAAACATAGTTATTATTTATCTTATTAACTGTTCCATTAAAAAAGTAGTTGATTAAGAAAGTTAGTTACCCAGGTAATTCCTATTAAGCTCCTTAATTTCAACGTGTGCATTAAACTATGATGTGATTTAAAGGCTTCAGTCTCATATTGTTTAAAGCTTTTCTAAGCCAAATTGGTTAGATGTGATCAACCATGTCCATGTTTGCTAGGTTTCCTGCCTTGTTTAATGAGGAACACTTCATGTGGTAACTTGATAGTAGTAGTGTTTCCACCTTCTGATTACATCTTTATATTTTATTCAAAACCGTTTAACAACTCACTTTGATGCTTCTTACATGATCGATGTAATTTTGTTTTCCTTTCTTTTGTCTCAATCAATTTGTAAATATTTTTCTTACCTTCATTTATTTCCTGCCTTTCATAAAGGTTGTTATATTCCTTATGCTCATCTTTCCTAGATACCCTTCTTTTTGTCTTCTAGCAATGAGGTGTTCACTTAGTGGTAAGAGTTTGGGCATGGAAATCCTTGGTCACAAGATTAATTCTCATAGGCAACTCTGAGTTTTGGATTAAAAAAATTTCATAAAAGAAACTCTGAAAGTTTTATGTTCAATATATCTAATAGGGTTTCAGTGGATCTAAGTAAACATTCAATTTTAGTTTTAACATTTCTATATTGTCATGAATGCTAGTTACCTCCTATTCCTTAGTTATAGACTAATGTCTTGCCAATAATTTGCAATTTTCACGCATGTTGTTATATCTCTGGACTTCCTTAATAACTCATTAGCTATGGTTTTATTATAGTAACTGATTTGACCAGATAGTTCATTTTGTTTCCTTTTGAAATTTTTGCCTTCTTATGCAGGAGTCTTTCTTTAAATGGTATTGCTTTCTCTTGAACCCTAGGATATTGCCTTAAACTGCTCTTAAGTAACTTTGTAATCCCGGTAGGATGTCAGCTCCTCTGTTTTAATAAGCAAAGTTGGTATGTGTTATGTTTTCTTTTTGCTTGTATATAGCATTTTCTATGGCAATACCATATCATCTTCGTGCCTTTTTCCCAACATGGCCGTTGAATTGATTTCCACTTTTCTTTTCTTTTTAACATTTAAACCCAGTGTAATTTGGACATGTAGTCTTTTAATCTGTACTTGGATTATCATCATCCTAGACTTCTTGAAAAAGAGACATTAGGGGACATGGCCTTTGAACTAATTCTCACCTTTCTTTTCTGTTTAAATTTGATCCCAGTGTAATTTGAACATGTAGCCTTCTAATCTAGACTTGGATCATTATCATTCGCCTTTAAATCTAGACTTGTATCATCATCATCCTAGACTTGTCCTAACAAAATGGGGTTGGTTAAAATTAATGTTTTCCTTTTTAGGATCATTGGATCTGAATCCAAGAATTCCTATTCACAAACCCAAACTCTTAACCCCCTGAAGCCAAGCATTGTGTTAATCTGGACTGTGATATACATTTTAAAATGACCTGCTTATTGTTCTTGTAATGAAATTTTAATCAAGTTTAACATGCCATTGGCATGATCAATTATAAATGTGGTTAAAATTTGAACTTAATAAGATGTTTGAAAGGATGGCTCAGGTCTGGCAATTTTGTTTTGATCAAATGTACATGCTAGGCGAAATTTCTGTAGCACATGTAACTTTTTTTTCCCCGAAATGCTTTTTCATAAGATTTTTGAATTGTTGTTCCTGTGTAGGCTTTGTCTGAAGATAGAGATCACATCTTTGGGTAATTCCTGACAATAGTCTACGGCCTTGTGATTGAGCTTTGCTTGGGTACTGTGACGTCCATGTAATGAATGGCTTGGATAAAATGCAGAAAAAAGTACTTTGCATCTGCTAAAAGAGTGGAAAGAAGGTTGATGATGTTGCATCTTGTTTTTGCCTTTACAATGCCATGGCTTTCCCCTCAGCGCGCTATCAAGCCAATCTTGCTGGTGTCAAAGAAAAGGTAGAAAAGCTTGATGAAACTCATAACGTGTATGGGCAGGATGGGTCTAAATACCAGCTTATGAGAACTGAGCCTCCTCTGTCATCTGTTCAAGGGATATCTTGGGATCCCAATGCCATTCCACAAACCTTGAGGCCTTTGGTCTTTGGAAATGCAAATGGAGGTATTCGGCTTTCTAATATCTCTTTACAGACTGGTGAGGAGTTTGCATGGGAATTTTCACCAGAAGGATCGCACGTTCAATAGGAGCGTAACATAGGAAATGTCCCCGCAACAAAAGGAAATCATCAAAATGTCAATCGGCCGAATCGTCATACATATGAGGACATTGGAGGTATTCTTGGGCTTCCTCGCATGGATTCAGGTGTTAATTCTGAGAAATCATATGCAGGAGCTGATTGGAGCTCAAGAGACTTTGAAGGCAGCCTTAATGCAGGTAATTCGGAATCTACACAGGGCATGCGTAATCCCTATTCTACAAATGATGCAGCTATGCATCATAAGGATGGAGGATTTGTTGCTCACTCTGGCCTGCAAACTAGATACCCGCAGATGTCATACTATTATAACAGGAAATCTAATTTATCAGAGTCATCAAAGTCATCTTCCATCTCAAAACTAAAATTCATGTGCAGCTATGGAGGACAATTGTTGCCTAGGCCAAGGGATGGGAAGCTTAGATATGTTGGAGGAGAAACACATCTAATAAGTGTGAATAAAGATTTAAGCTACGATAATTTTATTCAAAAGGTCACAGACATTTATGGTAGTGGTCTCATTTTGAAGTATCAATTGCCGGGTGAAGATCTTGATGCTTTGGTTTCTGTTTCATGTGATGAAGATCTTGAAAATATGATGGATGAATATGAAAAAGTGGCAAACGATAATGGAACTTGTAAACTTCGTATCTTTATTTTTGATTCGGTCGATCATGATTATGGACATTTCAATGTGCTTGCAGATGGAAGGGAATCTGAGCAGCTATATGTTGATGCTGTCAATGGAATACCCCATTTGGGCTTGACGAAACCATCAGAAAGCACAGGGGGCATGATGTCTCATCGCTGTGAGCATGTGATTGGGCTGGATGTTACAGAGGAACAGGGTGCGCAAAAAGCTGCTGTGCTTTCAGGATCATCTGCACAGAGGAACTCCACAATGCCTACAACACAGGCATGCTCGCAAATGCCAGCTTGTGCTTCTTTTGAAAGTAGCCTGCCTCAGCCCTCACCACCATTCTTTTCAATGCCAAACACCATGAATCAGTCTGAGTTCCAGCAGTCTCTTATGCATGTTCTTCCGATACAAACAATGGATTCGGATTTACAGTCATGTGCTCTGTTGGAGTCTTCACAAGATTCTTATTTGAATGAATCTGGAAAGTATAATCATGAGAAGTCGTATACGCAAGCAGGTCGTGAAGCGCACAATATCTTATCTGCTGATCAGAATCTTGCTTCGTTGATAGGAGACTTCTCAGATGCAGGTCAACAGGTTAGCAGAAAAGTCCCTGATGCATACTTATCAACATTTATCTCTAAGCAAATGACTTCCTTGAAGAAAATTATGACTTTAAGCAGTTCTTATTGGATTTCACGTCAACTAGGATCAGTTCAGATAGGGTCTTTGTTTCCCAGCCTTCACAGCCACTGCAGGGACAGTCACACTATAGGTTCATGGAAGTAGATCAATATGGTTATATTCAACCTGCATTGGTTCCGTCTGATTGTAATGGTATAGAGATGCAATTACCAGTTGTTCAAACCTTAAATCCTAACCCACCTAAATCACTATATAAAAAATTTGTTGATGTTACGCACATCCCTAGAAATCAATCCGCACACAATGAGACATTTGAAGACGGTCATGCCAGAAATTCAGCTATGAAAACCAATTGTGACCAGAGTGATATTAACCAGAAATGTTCATCCCCATCATCTGTACATAATATAACGGAACTTCCAAAGCATGCACAGGTGGCATTGCATAAATGTCTCTGAAACCATTGAACAACTTGATGTTCAAACAGAGCAGAATGACAATCTACACTCAAACAGAGGGGTTTCCCCTCTGGTTTCCAATCATTCTAGTGGGAACTCACTTGAACAGACATGTTCACAAGAAGATCTTGGTCATCAGGAACAGAAAAATTTTCCACAGCCAATATCTCATGTCCAGTCTGATACAGTTCTACAAATGCATCTAAAGTCGGCAGAAAGAATGGGCGAGGGCCTTCCTGTTTTGCATGGTCATCACTCTGAAAGTTCATTGACCACTCTGTCTTTGAATAGTTTGAGTTCACCTGACCAAGTGCTGAAGAACCAAGAAAACGATGATATATGCAGTTTTACAACTTCCATGGATGGTCTGAAACCGACATTGGATGAAATTAAAAATGAAACTGGAGCAAAATTTGGGGAATCTTCAATTACTCATTCGAATTTTGGTGAGCCTACTGAATTCAATTCAAGGCTTCTAGCAAACAGAGAATTTAAAGCTTCTGGTATCAGCAGAAGAAGAATGTGTCAATCCGAAGGAGAGGAAGATGAAAAAGTTTCTGATATGTTGGGGCCAGAGCAATAATCGTCTTGCTGCAAGCTTTAGCAGGGCAAAATCTTCAGGGAATATGGACACTTTCTCACATCCAGCTTGGATGAACAATTTCAAGCTTATGACTTTAATGAAAATTTTGGAAAGCAGACAGCTGGGGCTGAAACAAAGAATTTACTACAGTATCAGCTAGACAAGATTGAGGGAAAGTCAGCAAATAGTTTAGATGAGAGTGATAGAAATGATCGCCCGGGAGATCTCTATGGTCATTCATCTATGGCAATTGGAGAAAATTTAGCACACTCTTTCAAGCTTGCGTTTGCCTTGTGCCGAAGAAGAAAATCATTCAACTTCATGTATATCTGAAGTATGGTGGAACGATGCAATGATAAAGGGTGAGAGTTCCAAAGTGGAAACATCTCTTTATGACTTTGAAAAGGTGGGGTTGTCGTCTTCCATTGCTGATGATTTAAGTAGACATCACTATCACGGAATCCCTTTATTTGGAAAAAGCCTAATGGATGATGACCTAGTTGAAGCATATAAGATTTCCGGGATATCAAAACCTAAGGTGGATGGTTCCCCACAGGCATGCTCCGATACTCTGCTTGGTAATCTGCAAGACGATGCTAAGTATGAGAGTGCAGTTAGTCCCTTGCATCTTATCAGTAAAGTGCTAGTTGAAGAAACAAAGAATGCAGAAATTGTTGGTGAATTATCCTTGAATATAAATGCAACAGAAACTACTCTAGCTGACATTAGCCTCAACGACCAATTCAGTACTGAAAGGTTGGTTCCTCCAAAACTTGTTACAGATAGCATGCCAAATATTAAGATCTCAAATTTCAATGTTGCTTCTACTGTGACAACAGTGCGTGAGTGGGAACTAGTGAGTGAGAATGCTAGAGCTGATGCACAAGTATCAGACAAAGCAACCCAAGTGGTTGATGAAGAGTCTGTTGCAATTCAAGATTCCGATACTGAGGTAATTATAAATGAACTCCTTAATTGCGATTGATATTCTCCTTTCTATAAAATGGTTTTGACTAGACTGATGTTTTCCATAAAAGGAAGCTAAAATTGAATACTCGGACAAGGACGAACCTGATAGTGATGCTGCCATTGCTGAATCAGAAGCAATAGCTCATGGCTTGCAGGTACCAGTGTCCATTTGTTACTTAATATTATTTTTATTTAGGTAAAGAGTATTTTGTGTTTCGGTAATACAGCTAAGTTATTTCTTTCCAGATAATAAAGAATGCTGATCTTCAAGAACTGCGAGAACTTGGATGTGGGAACTTTGGAACAATATTTTATGGGAAACGGAGGGGATCTGATGATGCGATAAAAAGAATAAAAAACAGCTGTTTTATAGGAACTCCCTCAATGCAAGAAAGGAGGTGGTGTTGAGGTAAACCTCACTCATGCTATGCATGGGGCCATTATCAATGCACATATAGGAAATTATAGTTGCAAAGTAGTCAAAATGCACAAATCAAATTCATAGGAATTCAACAAACGCTATACTGGTTTTATGTAAAAAGCAAAATATACACACAAGATCCTCAATCACACATAAATAAAATAAAATAAAAATTATAAATTTCAATTGCTAAATGAGCAAGCACTACATCAACACATGATAAATAGTGCACCACATGCTTTGCACAACCTCTAAAAGATTACCTCAATGTAACCTATCAATTATGTTGTTGGTACCAATTGCCCCTTGGAGAGAGAAAGTGATATAAAGGAATTCCATTTAGAAAAGGAAAGAAATAAAATCAAGAGAAAAATAAGCCACCTGAAAAATGCCAACAAAATAGCATATCCTTAAATTATAAAATATGCTAATGACTACATAATTTGTACAAGTCTAATGAGTTGTTTTTCATATATTTTTTAAAAGAATTACATATTTACAAACATTTGTTAAAACATTTGTAATAGTGATGCAGCGTGTTGACGGCAAATGATGGTTTAGGGTTAGGGTTTCTCTCGCAGGGCCACTATAAAGGGAGGCAGGAATTGGCAACAGGGGTTGGGGGCCAATCTTTCTTTTTGAAATGCATAGTGGCTGGCAGCGCATGTCCATCAGCAGTCCATTAGCAGCCGCTGTTTTATTTTTGTTCTTCTATTTTCTCTAGCCACATGCAATCGATCTTTTAACCTCTTGTTGCTGCAAGCTGCAGACAGACAGAGACCAACGCCCAACAGCAGCGGTGCTAGCGCGATTAAAATTCAAATTTTAATATGAATTTGAATTTTTGTTTTGTGTCATTTATTTTACTCAAAAATTACACAAATGTTTAATTTTGATTTTTATATGTTTTTCAAAACATAATAGAATGCTCCTAAAATTAAATTTAAGTTTCAATATTGTGTTTAAAATATTATTATTATTGTTTTGTCACATAATTCTTTCAGAGAGACACAGTGTCCAAAATTTACGCATCAATAGGTGGGTATTTGAAACCAAATTAACACTATTTTTCTAAACTTCCATTCCCTTGGGTCATTTCTTCCAAAACATATTAGGCATGGGGCCTTGATTAATCATTTTAATTTCAATAAATAAATATATATATAGTCAAACTTTAAAGTTTCTATATAATTATTTCAATAGTTGTTTTTGCATTATGCTTTGTGGCTTTATCAATGCCGAGCCATGTATAATGAAATTTAGTTAGTGGCAATACTCAGTTTGATCTCGGTGCTTTACAACTCTATCAATACCTTCAATGAACAATGAGGTATTAGTTTAATAAACCCATGTCAATGTGCCAAATAACATAGTTCATGCCCTGAACAAAACAATGCTCCAGAGATCTAAGATACCTTTTTTTTCTCTATTTTTCCAATAGAGTAGTTTCATAATTCTTTTAATTCATAGCCCATAGCCCAACCGCAGTGGACGTATATGTGAGACCAGTCATTGATGTCAAGCCATTAGGGCCGCACAGAAGAAAGGCTCTATATGAAGTTCAGTGTTGTTTATCCTGATTAAAAGACTGCCAAGACCAGAGCTTCCAACATATATATAATAAATCGAAATTTTGTTTGGAATCAAGAGTTGACTTTTGATAAACAAACTCACGATTTAAAGTAACAAACTCACGATTTAAACTTTAGAGTGTTGATTATTCTCAATAAAACTTGGGTGGTGGAGTAAATTTATCCACAGTGATATCTAGTATTCACAGTAATCAATCAAACCTTTGTGATTTCAAAACATTCAAGAAATATACAAAAGAAACTATGATTTCGCCACTTTTGTGGGTAAAATGCCATCTCCAAAGTCGTCATAAAACTAAAAATGAGCTTTTGACATTGCTTGTTAATGAACCCTCAAATTCCAACTGTAACAATTTTGTTTATCATTATTTATTATAATGACAATGATCAACAACACTTTGTGTAGCAGATCATCGTGGGCGTTACTGGTGGGAACGTACTACCATTACGCAGGCATAGGTGAAAGTGCTGACGACGAATGACGGTTGTTGGCAGTTTACGGTGGTTTCATTGCAGGCTGCTATTATCAACAGACAGAGGAGGGGGCGTGCATGGCAGGGAACAGCAATCTCTGGGACCGGCAACATGGTCTGGTTGCCAACCTTTTCTTTGAAACGCGTAGTGGCTGGATGGTGCGTGTCCATTAGGAGCGGCTATTTTATCTTATTTTATTTTATTTTATTCTTTTTGTTTTCTCTGACCACATGCTATGCATCTCTTAGCCTTTGTTCCTGTGAGCAGCGTAGAAAAGGTAACGGTGACAGGCGAACTGCAGTGGCCTTGTTCTTCCCTCCCGTCAAAAAACGATGGTACAGCAGTGACCCAGGCGCGTGAGACGCAGCAACGGACATAGACAGCGCCTGAGCAGTGGGTAATTGAAGTCTTTCTTTTATTCCTGATATTGGCTGACAGACGGCCAGAGTGCGCTGTCAGGAACAGGAAAGCACGTGTTGGTAGTGATGCACACGGCGTATGTGACCTCTACAGCACGTGGTCATAGAAACGGCGGTAACGTACAGCATGCATGTCTCTCTCCCCTACAACGGCTCGGCTGTAGCAACAGCAGCTGAGGACCTGTGGAGGCGCGTGTTTCAGTTTTTTCTTCTCCCAACACACACAGACAATTGCTCCTTGCAAGAGCTGTTGCACAAACAGGTGATGGGCAGCAACGTTTTTTTTCTTTATTTGTCTGCATTATAATCTATGCATTAAAAGAATCTGAATCGTGGAAGCCAGGAATCGAGGATTTGTGATTCTGAACATGTTGGGTATGTGTGACTCAAAAAAAAAGTGGGTACGGTTCGTAGACGTGATAGAGAAAATTTAAATATATTAACTTTTTTTAAAAATTAAATCTCATATATCATATAAAAAACGTTGTAGAATATAAAATAAGTAGAATGTAAATTCAAAATATTGTTAATGCTTAAAAATTGCATAAAAGATTGCAATGAAACGTTAAGTATTGAGTCTCATGTGTATTATAAAATATTTTAGCATTATCATATATATATATATATATACACACACACGATAATGTTACAAAATTATCTCTTTTTAAATCACAAAAGAGTTTCTTGCCAAAGCTTAGAAATTGTCACATTGTTCAAATTCTAATTTTAGCCTATATTTTCTCCTTGCTCTACTCTAAAGAGTAAATTTGTAAAACCTGCTTCATTTTGTTCTATGTCATTAATATCATTTGCATGGTAATCATCTTCATCAAGGATTGAATCATCAATATTAAGATTCATTGCTCCAGGAACATTAACTAAGTCAGTAGAATAACTTTCTCTATCATCAACTATTGGAACATCATCATCTTCTGGATTAACATCCCAACGAAGAGTAGGTGATTGCCTATATTTTATTTCTTTTCTTTCTTCCAATCTAATCATGCTATGAACAGATACTAATTTTTCAGCTCTTTTTGGAGTTAGACTATTTCTTTTGATCCGATGAATGAAAGAATATGTTGACCAATTTCTTTCAGCAGCAGAAGAAGATGCAACCTACATAAATGATAAAAACAAGAATAAATTTTTGCATTGTTAAAAAATTCATTTTATAAATTATTCAATACTTCATCAATAAACAAACTCATTTGAACCTTAAGACCTAATAGCCTATTAATCATGGTGTTTAGAAAATGCATGACATATACAACATCACTATTTCAAGTTTTCAAACATCACATTTCATAAATTAATTAAGAAAATTAATACGTATTAATATTTGTTATATGTTTAATGAAAAAACTGATCATATTACCTGAGAAAGAAGCTTCACTACTAAAGTTTGAAGTCTAGGAGTATCTCCACCATGCAAACTCCACCATCCAGTTGGATCTTCTTGAGCTATTCCATCCATATTAAGTATAACATCTTCACATTTATTCCATCCATATTAAGTATAGCATCTTCACATTTAAATGCTTTTGTATATCCTTTAGTAAATTGAAGCCATTCTTTTCTAATTAAGCTAGCTTCACAAGGTGAATATAATCATTTAACATATTTTAAAGAACCTGTTCTTACATCAAAATCATCACAAGGCCTTGTTGGATTTTTATGTCTATGTTTTGAAGAATACCACTTAATATTTAATGCATATGCAGCCATATGCAATGGGGTATTTGTAGCATTCCATCTTTTTAGAATCAATGGAAGTAACTAAGCATTATAAAAATCAAGAGAGCTATCTATTTCTATAACCCTTTTTTTAATTTTTGTTAACATATTTTCATAAATTACATAAATTTCTCTTAATGCAGGTGTATCTGTATCAGCATAACAAGAGAGTCTACATTACTATAAAATGCTAGGCTATTTCTTTATAATTTGGATGAGTGGTTTAGGCAAGGCGTAAGGCTCACCCTTGATAATCAAGTCCAGCCACATAAAATATTGCTACATTTTCATAGAAAAGCAATAAAATCTTTGTGAGAGCAAAGAGCTAAAAATTATAATTAACGTTCAAGAAGTTGCGTTGTAAGTAAGGGTTGTAATAATAAAAGGTGCTTAATACTATTAATTTAACTTCATGACACTATATATAAGCACTGTGTACATGCTTTTGCCAATCACACTAAAATCGAATCTTGACTCCTAAAACCTTTTGATAGCGTTGCGTTTTAACTTCATAATGAGATGAATATGCAATGTGTGAATGTCCGTCCAAAATGGAATCAATTTTTTTTTTGGCGTCAAGGTTGCCAGTACTTGCCAAAGAAGAACTAATTGATGAGAGACATCTTGGGATTGAGATGAAAGAGCATAAAAACTTCTTTACCAGCTCCTTAATGTAAGGCTGCAAATGCTGTATATTCGATGATCATTGGTTCTAACTTCTAACCATATCAGTGTGCTTCACAGTTGGCAAACAAGCATGAGACTCAAAAAACATAGCTTTAAATAATATAAAAATATTTTTAATTACATCAAGAATGAGGAGAATAATGGTATGCACTCACGGCACAACCATGTGAACGCTTTGTGCAGAAATTATGCAGTTGTGTCGAGAAATCATAGTTACTAAACAAAAAATTTTGAAGTGGCACAATCAGTGTCATGCATTTATTTTGCAGTAAATGGAAGTAGAAATTGAAGAATATGCTACGTAACTAGACAAACAATGGAAGTAGAAATCGAAGAATCTGCTATGCAACTAGACAAACATATCTGAACTATTTTTTTTCTGGCATTTTTACAAATTTACCCTTGTGCATGACTTGCAATTTTGTGTAGTTTTTACGTAAATATTTGACAGCATCAAATTGCACATCAAAACATTAGCATAACACATCAAAGTCATGTGCATACACCAAAGGAAACTAAGGCCAATGGTTCAAGCAAAACAATAAAAATCTCGTTATACTTGAAAGTTGAAACAATTTGAAATTTTTAGCATAATGCAGACATTAAATGCATAGTAAAGAAAAGATTGTATGATCTTCCTGACCCACACTAAATGTTGAGACACGCTTGATACGGAAAATAGAAAATGGCAGCGTTCATGGCATTTGAAATTTATGCCGTCCACGTAAATACGATTCTGCTCAAAGACAGACATGGCTGCAAATAGAATAAAAGTAGAAAACTAATACCAAGCATATAAGCTAATAAAGTTTATCAGATTTTAACATCAAGAATCCCTTCCCCACCACCATTTTCACATAGCTCTATCTGCTTCTGCTGTTAGTAATGCTCTCAACAAGTTCACAACACATTTTGGGCTTATGGGCTCGCTTTATAGAGTTGGAATAGCAGGAAATTCAGAGGCGGGTCTTTGGAGTTTTCAAATTTGTTGTTGTGGGTTGAGTTCATGCCTCTTGCATATTTCACTCCAGAAAGATTTGGGAAGGATATGGTGCTGAAATTTTGTTTGAACTTTGAACAAGTGTATGCTTCGACTATTCTGTTTGCACTTGCAGAGGGAGAGAGGCCTGACAGCAGTTTTCTAACCAACTGATTCTCTTCCCTTACAGGTTGTGCATTT
This sequence comes from Gnetum montanum, assembly GCA_015680685.1. NCBI lineage: Eukaryota > Viridiplantae > Streptophyta > Gnetopsida > Gnetales > Gnetaceae > Gnetum > Gnetum montanum. The sequence continues at coordinate 1,143,500 of MNCI01004050.1, read as the reverse complement.
ATGATTGGCCGGAATCACGGCCATTATATGGAACTAGAGATGCAACATGAGATGGCCATGGCCCATGAATAAACATACAAAACCAATCCACTAAATAAAAATCTTTTCTCTAAACTCATCTAAATAAACTAAAATGAAAAGTAAAGATCATCAAGGAGGTAAATCTAAGCAAAATAGGCAACTCAATTGATACGAAAATCCACTAAAATCCACTGCAAGGAGATACTCTGTCCAGATTCAGCTGGAAGGAAACGATCAAGTTTCCCAGGAAAGACGATGATGAATAAAAAAATAAAAAGTATAGAATGATAGATGTAATTCCGAATCTAATAAGGCAAGTTTCATCAGGAGAAATGCTCATTGCCTTTTTCGTCACTGCTTGCAGATAAAAAAGTGAAGATGAAGCAAAGAATTTTAGAGTTGAAAGAGAAATAAAGCATTTAGAGAGTCTGTGGAAGCATCCAAATCCCTATCAATGGCAAAGGAATAGGAGCGTCTGTAAATAAAAGGTGGAATAGGAGGAGCGTCTGTAAATAAAAGGTATTGGACGCGGATGCAATTTGCAGGAAACAGGTAAGATTGGACGCGGTTTGTAGTAAAAATAGGTAAGATTTTAATTGACAATGAATATTTTCGTTGAGAGTTGAAAATCGGACAAAAAATTATAATTTACGTACCCAATGCGGATTGGATTTTACACGCTTCTGTACGCGTGCCCGAATTCGCGAGATTTTCTTGCGAATCGCGAATCTCCGGCATATAGGTTATAACAGACGACAGACATAACAGATGATGACAGACTCTCTTCCACTGAAGAATCAGCAGTGAATGTCACAAACAATGGCTGACGGTGGTTTCTCTCTCAAACACAGACAACACATAAAGGTGGTGATCAGTTAAATTTGAATTCAATTTCAATTTTCTTGTTGTATTGTTTACTTTTTTTTTTAAGAAAACAAAATTGCACAAATGTTTAATTTTGATTTTAATTATTTTACTATACTTTTAAAAATATAATAGAACCCTCTTAAAATTAAATTTAAGTTTTCAATATTTTGTTTAAAATATTATTATTATTGTTCTTGTCACATAGCCCTTTATAAAACGAGTTTTCACAAGTGTTGGTGTGTCAAAAATTTACGCATCAACAAATATATTATTGCATATGTTGTGACCAACTTCACCCATGCTAGGCATAGGGCCTTGTTTGAACCAATTTAATTATAACGATAAATATAAAATTTTGAAAATTAAAAAAATAGAAGACCATGAGGTTGCACATAGCCATTGTCCATGTGCTGGTAGGCTTCATTAGCCTGTTTAAAAATAGATTTTAAAGGAATAAACAGGACATCAACCACCCCTAAAATTTAAAAATAAAAATAAACCAACCTGTGCCTTTTAAAATAAAATAAAGTATGAACTTAAACCTTACTTCCTTGTGTTTTATTTTAGGTGGCTCGTGCGGTTGACGTGGAAGGGCGGCTGCACTTAGGGTTAGGTTTCTTCTCCCTCCGACAGCCGCTATAAAATAGGGAGGGAGGAGATCCTTCAGGGGGGAGGGAGGCTTCGCGAGTAGGCTGATCGGGCCTTGCTCATACTAGTTCGGTGCTCCTTGGCCAGATCCTGCCCTGTCCATGCAGATCTGACTCTTCTCTCAGTCGCGCACTTGAAGAAGAAGCGCCCGCGGTTTCCTGTTCTGCTGCTGTCCGCAGCTGCTGTTCTTCCTCTGTCTTCCTCCACATCGGTCTGTCTGCTGCCGTGCCATCTGTTCTTCTGCCGCCGTGCAACGCTACCTGTTCGACGCTTCTCCCGCAGGCCAGATCTGTTCTGTCCTGCTGATGCATGCACACTGCATCGCCGCCTCCTGTGCCTGCTGCGTTGCTGTTTCTACCGCTGCCACCTCGCTCTGCACTCCTGCTGCCACCTCATTCGCTGCTCCCACTCCGCGTCACCGCTGCCTGCCGTGCTAGTCTCTCTGCCTGCGATGCTGTTTCTGTGCTCTTGCGCTCACCGCATCTGCCACTCCTGTGCTACTGCGTCACTGCCTGAAGCCGCGTTAACGCCGGGTTGTTGATTCTGCTATTCCTGTCCTCCATGCTGCCGTGTTTTCTCCTGCCCTTGCTGCGTTACTGTTCTATCCTGCCGCCTTGCTGTCCCGTATCTACTGCATCGCCGTGCTGTCTCTCCCACGTGGCCCGCTGCGCTGTCTCCGCTGCCACCACGCATCGCTGACTCCTGCGCTGCCTGCCACCGTGCTGTTTTCTGCTGCTACCGTCGCTGATTTTTCTTCTCTGCCCCGACCGCACGCGAAACAGCGACCTGTTACTGTCTCCTCCGCTGCTGCGTTGCGTGTGTTGCTGTTTCTGCTGTGCATTCCCCGCACTGCTGCACGTGGCCTCTGTGCTCGCCACCACCCTCTGTGCTCCCGTCGCTGACGTTGTGCTACCTTTGCCGCGTCGCTGTTTCCTGCTTGCCGCACCTTGCTTTGCTGTCGCCGCCCCTCTGTCTCGCCTACTGCTGCATCGCTGCTCCCGTTGCCTGCCGCGTCGCTCGCCACTCCGCTTGCATCTGCAACAGCGGGACATATAAAAATTTGAATATTTAAATTATTCATCATTTTGCAAATTGCCCAGATTATTTTAAGTTTCCAACATCAAATCTAAGCTTTTATTCTTTTATTTTGTTTTAAATATTGTTATTAAAGTTCTGTCACATTGCCCTTTCCAGCTGAGACTATTCTCAGGTTTCCGTACCTATACGGGAGGCGCCCTAGGCGATAGCCTCCTACAACGAGTTTTCACAGGTGTTCGCGTGTCCAAAATTTACGCATCAACACCTTTTTGGCGCTAGAAGGAGGGCAGTTTCTCAATCTTTTCTTTATTTTCCTTTATGTTTCTTTTTCTTTAAAAAAAAAATTATCATTGTTTTTATTACTGTCTTTGATTTTTGCCTCTCTATTTTCAGTTTTACTGCTTTATTTTAGTTTCAAAAATTTTCAAAAATTCCAAATTTA
>MNCI01004050.1:1073826-1140343 GCA_015680685.1 Gnetum montanum | reverse complement strand
TTTATGAGTGACTTTTCTTACGGAATATCTCAACAAAGAACTCATACTCCTACCCCTAGTCAACCAGCTACTCACCAATTTACTTTGAGAAAACAACGAGCTTTACTTTTTCCAAATTCAATTCCTAAGAAACCGCGGACTAAGATGGCAGCCCATCAACCCCCAGCTCCCTTAGTAAGGAATCCTTTTAACTTTCACAACTACCATGACATACCGAAGTCCCTTCAAAACATAAACTTGTTCTTCGATCCTTCAACCCCTACGAATGATGCACGTCAACACATACAATGTTTTGAAACTTTATTAGGGATCCACAACATTATTCATAACGATGTAGCATGCAGAGTGTTCGTAATGACATTTAGGACCAAAGCAACCCAATGGTTCTTAATGTTTCCTGATGCCTCTATCAACACATGGCAAGAATTCAAAAACAAGTTTTTGAATCAATTTGACAAATTTACAAGCCCCGCCATCACATCAAGCAATTTTACCAGCCTAAGAAAGTTACCTAGGGAAAACGTTAGGGATTATAATCTTAGATTCCTCCATCAACTCGCCTATGTGCCAAATGAGATGCGACCACAACCAGATGGTATTCTCAACTTCTATCTCTCTACCATCGATCAATTCTTTGCTTATGCTATCAAATCTGATCCCAACATAATGGAAATACAAGGCGCAATGTCAAAAGCTATGGAATTAGAGCAAATAACCCTTATGAATAGTATCCAAACCCAATTTGAGATGATGAGTGTCAGCAACCCGATGCAATCAAACCCACTCCTACCAAGTTTTCAAACACCTAACGTTATGCCTCAAGTTGTTTCTCCTTTTCAATCAACTCCACCTTTAAGTAATTACTCACAAGGCCCCATGTAGTTCTTACCATCCAACATTGGTTTGAACAATGACGAATCAAAAGCCTTGATTCAATCCATCATAAACCCAAATGGGACATCAAATTCTGTTGAACCACCAACCCAAACTCAAAATCAGATGACCCAAATACTTACTTCACTACAAAAATTATCCAACGAAGTAGTTGAGTTAAAGAGAAACAATAGTAAAAGCCCTATACAACCAGGACAACCAAGTGCATCAACCAATGATGATTATTGTCGTCTTCACAATACGAGGCAACATTTTGAAAAAACTTGTCCTCAATTCATGGCATTGTATGGTGACAACACCCAAGGGCAACAAAATGGAAAAGCCCCTATCATGGTTCTTGATGTACCTCATGAGACAGAAAATGAAGAGGTTTCCTCATTAGAACAAGTCATGGTAGGCGACCCTAACCCACACAACACTCGCTACCGTAAAATCAGTGACATTATGAATGCTACACAACGACAAACTAGAAACAATTTCTATACACCTCCAAACAAAAGAGTTCCTAGTCAAAACAATGGAAACAATCAATCTGGGTCATCCCAAGTAATTGCCCCACAACAACCAAACCCCCCATCTGTACTTAGGAGAGTTCCATCTCAACAAGAAGCCAAAGATGAACCTAAGAATTATGATTTGGTTGAGGACTTAAAAAGAGTGAAAGCCAACATTTCGATGTATGACCTTCTACACTTTAACGAAATGAAAGAAGTGATTCGGGATATGGTTCATACACCTGTAGCCCAAAGAGAAAAATCCCCAATTCCCGAAAGGCATGTTCACTTTGCAGAAAGTCCTAACACGTTACCAGTACAAAACATGGATAATTCTATGTCTAGCAAAAAGGATCATCCCCCTTTCCTAACCACTTTGATTATTTTAGGAAAGAATGTCCATAACTGTTTAATGGATTCAGGTGCAACTGTTAGTGTTATGCCTCTTGACATTTGTAACACCTTAGGAGCACAAATGATACCACAAACTAAAAGTGTAATTCAACTTGATGGATCTAGCGTACCTGTAGTAGGGTTATTAAAAGGATTAAAAGTACAACTTAAGAAATACCATACATTTACATGTTATACAGACATCCTAGTAGTTGACATGAAACCCACATATGGTGTGCTCTTATCTAGAACTTTTGGAGCTAAGTTTGGGGGCTTCTTTAGGTCAGATTTCTCGGAATTATTGATCCCTATCAAAGGAAAATCTGAATACATGACTATACCCCAAGAACCCTTCTACAAACAAGTAGTAACAAACTTGGATCAACAAAACCAATCTTTGGAAGATCGAAATACTAATCTTTATGTTGGGGTTATTGAGGTTGAGTGTAGTGAATGTGTTGAAAATGACTATGTAAGTGGAGCTACAAAAAGTCCTATCTCTTATGCAGGCTCTATCAAATCCTATCAAAGTTATAGGGAAGGTGAAGAAAACTATGGAGACACCTTACCTTATCAACAACACGATGGATTTTGTCTAAGTGATCCACTACCTTTAGGGGAAGACAAAGATATAAATAAAACCTTACCTCTTAAAATGTTTGAAGGTGTGCTAAATTTTAACAATACATCCATGAAACATTCTCCTGGAAAAACTATATCTAATGACCCACGAAGACCTAGACCTATCATTAAAACTTATATTAAGGAAAAACTTTATAGAAAATGATCAAGCAAGGTAAAAGTAGGTCTTGATTTTCATAATCTTAAGCATCAACAAATTGTCAAAAGACGGTTCAATAAAAAATATGCTCCTAAAAATTTTCAAGTAGGTGATCTAGTCCTCAAGAGAGATAGAGCATCTGGTCAGACTGGTCCTCAGACTGGTCCTCAAACTAAGTTTTCACCTATGTGGTCGGGCCCATTCCAAATTGTAGACATCACTGCCCCTAATGTGTTTAAGATTGCTGATTTGCAAGGATATAGGTTGAACAGGAATTTTAATGCATTTCATTTAAAACATTTCTACTCAGGTACCCCACGTGGGCATCTGGTAGATTCTTAGTTGCACGTTTTCTTCCCCTTTTTCATTGCATTTCATATGTATATTATTGCATTTTCATATTTTACTTGCATTTCATCATTTCCTTCTTAGCATATTGTTTTGATTATTGTGTTCTTTATATGATTTTAATAATCATTGGTCGTTTGAGTTACTCGATTTTGGGCCATCTTAACACTATTGAAAAATAATGTAGGTATGATATAATTTACTATTACTATGACTATGATATAATGCTATAAAATCCACTTTATATTTTACACTGTAACTCTTTTCGATTGATTTCAAGGTTTCAGTTTATTTGTTATGTTTGATTATGGAGCATTTGATTTATACAAACTTATCATGCTATCATCATGATTATGTGAGTGTAGGATATGCGATGTTGGAGAGTGGTTAGTCATAATTATTAGGTGACCTTGGCAAATTCCATTCTTTCCTCTCATAAGCCCAAGCCCTCAGGTATGATGATCCATGGCTATCCTGTGAACAACAGGGTGAAGTGTGTTCATTTCTACTTGAGAACCCTTAGCCACCCAGGAGACCTGCTATGATGCCACCAATCAAAAGCACATGCACGAGGGTTGAACTGCACCATGGGCAAAGTTTCCAAAAGGACCATGCTCTTTGGCAGTGCAGCTAATCGACCAGACTTGTGTTGGAATTCCTACCTCAAGAATGAAGTACACCATGAGCAAATTTTCCTTAAAAACAAAACAAAAAAATGAGGACTGTGTTCATTGGCAGTGTAATAAGTTCTTGAGTGTGATGGGGTCCGGCAGCAATCCTCACCCTAACCTCCATTCCCCCTTTTAAGTTTAAGTTTTTCAAAAAGTGAAAAAGACAAAAAAAGAAGAAAAAAGTGAAAAAAAGAAAAAAAAAGAAACCAAGGAAAAATCTGAAAGTTGTGGCCTACTATGATCTAACATGAGTTTTAGCTCATCCTCCTCATTAAGTTTTGTATAAGTCACTTGCTCAAAATAGTCGGCATACCTTTTCTGTTACCTTGTGAGAATATTGAGGATCAGAGCTTATCTATATATATATATAATTACACATATATATATCTATAAGTCTAAATACCAATAAATTAGATTTTAATGGTTGTTTGTATGGCCTATGTCGGTGTCTCTTTTGATTCTTTGGTTATTTTGATCATGTTTAGAACATTATAGTTTATTTTCAAAATTGCATTTCTTGTTTTATGTTGTTCTTGTTTTCCCCACCATTTGCATTTTCATTTAAAATTTTCTAGTCCTTGCACTTGCATGCAATCTATAGTTTGGGGGCTAAGTGTTGTGACCAACTTCACCCATGCTAGGCATAGGGCCTTGTTTGAACCAATTAAATTATAACGATAAATATAAAATTTTGAAAATTAAAAAAATAGAAGACCATGAGGTTGCACATAGCCATTGTCCACGTGCTAGTGGGCTTCATTAGCCCGTTTAAAATAGATTTTAAAGGAATAAATAGGACATCACCCACCCCTAAAATTTAAAAATAAAAATAAACCAACCTGTGCCTTTTAAAATAAAATAAAGTATGAACTTAAACCTTACTTCCTTGTGTTTTATTTTAGGTGGCTCGTGCGGTTGACGTGGAAGGGCGGCTGCACTTAGGGTTAGGTTTCTTCTCCCTCCGACAGCCGCTATAAAACAGGGAGGGAGGAGATCCTTCAGGGGGGAGGAAGGCTTCGCGAGCAGGCTGATAGGGCCCTGTTCATACCAGTTCGGTGCTCCTTGGCCAGATCCTACCCTGTCCACGCAGATCTGACTCTTCTCTCAGTCACGCACTTGAAGAAGAAGCGCCCGCGGTTTCCTGTTCTGCTGCTATCCGCAACTGCTGTTCTTCCTCTGTCTTCCTCCACATCGGTCTGTCTGCTGCCGTGCCATCTGTTCTTCTGCCGCCGCGCAACGCTACCTGTTCGATGCTTCTCCCGTAGGCCAGATCTGTTCTGTGCTGCTGATGCATGCACACCGCATCGCTGCCTCCTGTGCCTGCTGCGTTGCTGTTTCTGCCGTTGCCACCTCGCTCTGCACTCCTACTGCCACCTCATTCGCTACTCCCGCTCCGCGTCACCGCTGCCTGCCGTGCTGGTCTCTCTGCCTGCGACGCTGTTTCTGTGCTCCTGCGCTCACCGCATCTGCCACTCCTGTGCTACTGCGTCACTGCCTGAAGCCGCGTTGACGCCGGGTTGCTGATTCTGCTGTTCCTGTCCTCCGTGCTGCCATGTTTTCTCTTGCCCTTGCTGCGTTACTGTTCTGTCCTGCCGCCTTGCTGTCCCGTATCTACTGCATCGCCGTGCTGTCTCTCCCACGTGGCCTGCCGCGCTGTCTCCACTGCCACCACGCATCGCTGACTCCCGCGCTGCCTGCCACTGTGCTGTTTTCTGCTGCTACCGCCGCTGATTTTCCTTCTTTGCCCCGACCGCACACGAAACAGCGACCTGTTACTGTCTCCTCCGCTGCCGCGTTGCATGGGTTGCTGTTTCTGCTGTGCATTCCCCGCACTGCTGCACGTGGCCTCTGCGCTCGCCACCACCCTCTGTGCTCCCGTCGCTGACGTTGTGCTGCCTTTGCCGCGTTGCTGTTTCCTGCTTGCCGCACCTCGCTTTGCTGTCGCCACCCCTCTGTCTCGCCTGCTGCCGCATCACTGCTCCCGTTGCCTGCCGGTTTGCTCGCCACTCCGCTTGCATCTGCAACAGTGGGACATATAAAAATTTGAATATTTGAATTATTCATCATTTTGCAAATTGCCCAGATTATTTTAAGTTTCCAACATCAAATCTAAGCTTTTATTCTTTTATTTTGTTTTAAATATTGTTATTAAAGTTCTGTCACATTGCCCTTTTCAGCTGAGACTATTCTCGGGTTTCGTACCTATACGGGAGGCGCCCTAGGCGATAGCCTCCTACAACGAGTTTTCACAGGTGTTCGCGTATCCAAAATTTACGCATCAACAGCATATTGGCCATTCGGTGATATTTGGAGTTGTTTTGTACCAGAGAGAGCTGACTCTTGGAAAGAAGCCCAATTGACTCTTGGAAAGAAGCCCAATTGCACCATCCTAATGTTGTAGCATTGTACGGTGTTGTACCAGATGGACCTGGTGGAACTCTGGCCACAGTGACAGAATATATGGTAAATGGTTCACTCAAGCAGGTTTTGCAAAGGAAAGATAGGTATGCCTCTTGTACGTATCATTCATCACCTCTGATCTAAATTAAAGTAAAACAATATTTCACGTGGTTTTGTCAGGTCGATTGACCGTCGAAATGATGGTTGATTACAATGGATGCTGCTTTTGGAATGGAGTACTTGCACTCTAAAAATATTGTGCACTTTGACTTGAAGTGTGAAAATTTACTGCTCAATATGAGGGATTCACAATGACCTGTATGCAAGGTACGGATTTCCTTTGTACGACCGTCCGCCTCTTTTTTTGCACTTTTTTTTGGTTGCAGGTTTTTGCTTCATCCTTAGGAGCCGAGTTTCAGTTTTTTGCCCTGTGAATGGGGACGAGGGTTGATAGTTGCTTGCTACCTCCCCATGCTTTGGGGGCCACGTGGCATGAGATGTCCCTTGCTGATGGTGTTTCTTAACTTCACCTGCACGACAGCTCCTTTACTAACCTTTTGATATCGTGTTAAAATATTGTTGAATATGATGGAAACACTATGATTTTCTATTGATGTGATTCACTTTAGGTTGGAGATTTGGGGCTTTCGACAGTTAAGCAGCATACCCTAGTTTCTGGTGGAGTGAGAGGAACCCTTCCTTGAATGGCTCCAGAACTGCTCAATGGAAGCAACAGCATGGTCTCTGAAAAGGTGAAATAGATTTCTTCTTTTGACTGCTACCTATTTTGATTTCAGCTACATTAACTTACAAAAATTAATATTGGTTTCTACAGGTTGATGTGTTTTCTTTTGGAATAGTAATGTGGGAACTGCTCACTGGGGAAGAAACATACGCAAATATGTATTATGGAGCAATAATTGGTATTCAGTTTTTAACAACTTAAAAAGTATTTAAGATATGGTGTTGCAGAGGTCTCACTAACACAACATTTTCAGGGGGCATTGTTAACAATACCTTACGCCCACCTGTGCCAAGTTGGTGTGATCCTGCGTGGAGGGCATTAATGGAGCAGTGCTGGTCAGCTGATCCTGCAGTCAGACCGTCGTTTACAGAGATTGCTAATCGATTGCGATCAACAGCGACTTCATTACATGCAAGGGGTCAAAGTCACCATGCACAAGTTCATTATGGTTAAATCCAAGGTTCTATTAATTCACCATCCCGAAACGATATATTGCTCTTTGTAAATCAACTCCTTTGCATAGTTGTATGACTTGTGCTTCACATCAATGAAATCCTAAATGTCAATACTTTTGAAGGGAGATTTAACCATTAGCTTTGCAGGTTAAACCTTTACCATCTTTTGCAGGACCTTGTTCATTGGAATTTTATGTCCGGTTCGGTGCATTATGTTTCGATGCGCCAATAACCTGTAGCTTCATGTGTTATAAAGGAAAATTTCAATTTCTGGCCGGTTCACGGGCAATAACAAACAAGAGAAAGGGAAACTCCCTGAGGGGAGCATATTCATACTTTGGCATCAATGTTTATAAGAAAACACTTTCCTTGTGGGTATGGAAAAAACCAACTTCAATAAAATTATACTTAGGTTGATTTTACCTTCACATCAGTTTATACTGCAGTTAATAGACATTTTTAAATTCTACCATGAATTTCCTTCTCAAATGTCACTATGTTTATGTTTATGTTAGACAAGCTGAGAAAAGGATGTATGTTCTGTGTTTCAGTCTCCATAACTGGCTTCTGAGTTTACATGTATGTCGAAAAGACCTTTCCTCGTTAGGTTTTGAGTATTTCAGTCCAATCATTCATTCTTCGCTTCGGAGACAAACATACAAAATGTAAAGCTGGAAACTGTTCTTTTGTTGTTACGATAGTGGGATGAAGTTGACCTGCTAATGAGGATATCATGCAGGCATTATTTTTTTTCTCAATAATTTGAGCTTTGTTGGTCTTAAATGTGCTACGTATTTTATGAAGCTTTTTTGTTAGCAGAGTTGAGTTTTTGCCTGAAATTGCTTTTAAATGAAAATTTTTTGGCTGAGATCGTGAGTTTGAAACAGAGTATACAGTGTTGTGTGTTGTCTGAATCTTCTCTTCTCAACAGTCCTTAAGGTACATTGGTCAAAAGACCATACGCGCTCGACTGGATTAGATCGATATATACGAGACGATTTCATGAAAAAATGAGCCGAAACGTCTTTAAATTCTCCGTATAGAGTTTATATATAATTATGATGTTGCAAGATATTTGTCGCAAGCAGGATGGGAAGGGTAACTCTGAAACCAAAATCAACTTTTTTCAGATTCAGATATAAAGTAATGATGTTGCAAGACATTCATGCTAGCATGGTTGGAATTGGATGGGCAGGGTGATGGTTAAAACAAATTCGTTTTTTAAATTTGGAAATAAAGTAGCGAGAAACATATAAATCTTAAGGGTTAAAATTGAAACCTAAATAATATAGGGTTAGAATCCTCTAAATCTCTATTTTTAGAAATTAAGGACATTTTAAGTTTAATATTCTTAGTTTTATTGGGTGGGGAAACTACTTATTGTAGTTCGGTAATGCTAAATAATATTTCATTCATGATTGGTAGTTTGGTAATTTTAAATAATATTTCATTCACAATAATTAAACAAAAGTATAAGGTGCAAAACTTGATTAGGTCTTGGTTTATAATGTGGATTTTCAGTGAAATGACCATCTACTGAAGACCATAGAGTGCGGATTTCCTGTGAAATGTTGAGGCCATTGGTTAAAAACAATACTTTTTATAAACAAAAAGAAAAGAAAAATTTTTTTATAAACAAAAAGAAGAAGAAAATTGGTGTACATTCGTTATTGTAGTTGAAGCATGAGCTCTTGAATGATGTCACCTTGAGTAGATGAAGGGAGAACGTTAGTGGAAAAACCTCTAGAAATTTTAAAAGGTTATAAAGAACAAAGGGATGAAAGCAACTCTAGTGTGAAGCCAAAATCCTTGAAGTTGAGAGTATTGCTAAATATAACTTTATTGAATCTTGATTCAAAACCAAGAAAATATGAGCTTTGCCAAGCCTAAGAACTATGAAAACACAAACAAGTGAATAAGTAGTGGATGAATGACTCTTCTAGGTTGTTGATAAGATGAATTTTTATAAGCTACAATATTGAGTATCTGATATCAGAGTTGCGATATCATGTATCCAATATCGGAGCACAAGCTACGAGATCAGATACTCAATATTGTAGAACATGTGCCAACCTATAAATATGACACTTAGGTGCACGGTTCAACACACAATTTTGTCCACCCTTATTAAAACTTTTGTAGTTTATTTTCGTGAATGCCTGTGATATAGTGTGAATTAGTGAATGACATCTTTATTCAAGTATTTTGTATTTGGGCACAAGTGTGACTAGAAATAAAGATCAAGCTATTTCCCACTATTGTAGGATTCTCCTAGATTTACTGTTTACACTTAGAATAATTTTGTTACTATTTTCTAGCTTAATGATTTACTTTCTAAAGCACTTTACTTTTACATGTTCATATTAAGCGGAATGAGTACGACCAATCTCGAGCACTTAAGCATAATTGCTTGGTAACCCAGTAATGCTATAGCTTGGTACGCTTAGTAGCGGTACACTTGGTATCGCAGTGGTAGTTACAGGAAGCCCAAGGGGTGTATGGAAGATTAAGAATAGATACTCATTGCACTAGGATAGACCAAATTCGTTATTTTTTTTACTTAGTTTAGAATTCACGTTTATATTCATCATGTATGTTATGAGCCAAATGGGCCAAACATTACTTATCTCATACCTCACAGAGAGCTAAACCATACAGTCAGATTTCACTAGCTCCACTTGGGAAGATGATGATCACGAAGTTAAACCAATTACTAGCATATTAACATTGGTTTTTCCATGGATTATGATTTGGTCACGCATGAACGCTTGTGACTTATATGGTTCGGTGTTGGATTACTCCACCACTCATCATTGGCTCTGTTGCTGGGGACAAGTCAATGTATGCCAAGTAATTGATTTCACGAAGTTTGTTGTATCAGAACTCGACGCTAAAACTCATAACTCTAAAACAAGCGTACTTAAACAAATGTCTCAAACCACAACATGGCTTCAAGCAAGGATACATTATCACCTACCAAGGAACTACAGATAAGTAGTGACAGAATCGAAAAAGAAGAAGATTAGAGTATGCTAATGCAGACAAGGATCTCATATGCTGATCACAATCTTTATTATCCTAATTTCACCTTCATCTTTCATTAGGATGGCTAATTAAGGTGGAGAGATCTTCAAGGGAACATTGTTCTACCACCAAAACATCATTCTCCAAACTAGTATCAAGGGGATGAAATTGAGAGAAGCACTTGGAGAGTATCATGTGACCAAACACATGACTAGATCCTATGAGCCCACTAAGGAGAAGTTATGAAGAGACAATGTCATGGAGGCCAGGCATGATCAGAATAAAGGAAAAAAGGTCAACTCTTTTGTTGTCTTGGAAGAGCTTGATGGAGATGAATTCACAGTTGAGCAACTCCACTAGAACCATGATTTCCATTTACAAACACCTATCATCTGATTAGAGGAACCTATCAAGCATCAATCACGCTCTAACTTAGCAGAGACACTTAGATGGGAGGCAAAAGACTCAAGGAAAAAGCAAGACTTAAGGCCAAGAGTTCTTGCTAGATCTCACAAAGAAGAACATTAGAGTCATAGAAGGAGGACAAGCTAACACCATTCTTCTATTGCCTCATCCACATCCTCATGATCATTAGAGGACTCTGATAGAAGGAGGCAAAGGTACAAGGATCATGATAGGGAAGGGAAAAGGACTCATGACCATTATGACTATCATTCAAGACATTCTTATTTAGAAGATGAAGAGTACAAATAGAAAATACGTAGAGATCATGAAAGGGATGAGCACAGAAGGGGGCATTATTACAATCGAGCACACAAACTTGATCAAGATGATGAACCCTTAATGGCTACTCGAAGAATGATTAACATATAGGAATCTGTACACATTCCAACTAGGCACATGAGGGATAGCTGTATCAAATGGCTTAATATGAATAGCATGCCAAGATTTGAAGGTGGTTATAATGTTGATTCACAACATCACCTCCAAGCTTTCTATGATGCTTATGTCCCACAGAACATTGAAAGTAACTGGCAGAAGTTAAAGTTGTTTCTAAGAACACTTTTGAAAGAGGTAAAGAGCTGGTACAAATCCCTAGAACTTGAATCAATTAGAAGGAGTACCATGCTAAAGATCTTCAATGATAAGTATCAAACCTACTCATGGGTGTCTAACCTAAGAAAAAAAACCAAGGATGGAAACAAGGGACTAATGAAACCCTTGATGCAATAATGGATAGATACTACTCACGATTGCACAAATGCCCAGTCCATGGATTCTCACAAAAGAAATATCTAAGGTACATTATAGATGGGTTACGAAACAAAACCAAAGAGACACTTGGGATTTATGCCTAAGGTAGATTATTTGAAATGACTGCTCATCGAAGAGATTAATTGATCAAGTGACAAAGGAAGAAGATGAGTTAAGAAAGCGAGAATCAATTAAGGAGTATAATTGAGATTTATCATTTAGAAAAAAAGATGCACAAGTTTGTGATACCCAAAATTATTTTGTCAAAATTTTCATGTCATGTCTTGTGTTAATTTTTGTAAAACACCACTGTGGAATTCAAGAGTCCTATATATAGTAAATCAATCATGTAAATCTACGTTCCAATTTTGTAAGGAACTCTATCCTCACTTTTGTTTTAACTCAATGACGAGTTTTAAGTTAATTATGTGGATACGATAAGATGAATTTTTGTTAGCTATGATATTAGGTATCTAATATCGGAGCTGTTATATCACATATCCAATATTAGAGAATAAGCTATGATATCGAATATTTGATATTGCGGACACATGGCTACTTATAAATATGATACTTAGGCACATGGTCCAACACACAATTTTATCCAACCTTACTAAAAATCTTTTAGTTTGTTTTCATGAATTTAGATTTAGCAACTAGAAGTGTGAATGCCCATAGTGTAGTGTGAACTAACATCTAACATATAAACAAATTCAACATTCATCATGCTTGTAACAGCTTACCCTACTACACTTGGTTAGGATTAAATGATGCTTAGGATTGCCAGTAATAACAAAATGAAAGCATGATAAATTGGGAAACCAATGGTGCATAAAAATACATTTCTAATAAATCTTTCAACATATAAATATATATCACAAGATCATATTATACAAAAATCCATGCCAAACCAAAGAACAAGCATACACATCAATTTATAGAACTACATGTCTCACATAAACCAAAATATATGTTGTTCTCATAGTATATAAAACATAAACATAATATACATAAGAGTATAGTGAAGGTCATGCAAATATAAATAGTCTATAAGAAGCTATACATGGAGATATGCTTCAACTAATCCTCGTAGACATCCATCTCCTTGGCACTCTCAATGTAATGCTATGCCCTTGCTACCTTCACCTGTAACTAAATAAAGTTAGTATAAAATTGAGTAGGTAGCCTTTACACTTCCCTTGCTAGATGGTTAACAGGTGTTACATTGGAGAAGAGGAATGTGGTAGAAAGCAACTTGCATCAATAGTTATTCTTGCACATGCTCTATGTAACACATGCACATACAATATCACACACAGTATTGGCATAATCCCTACTAAAGTGAACATATAGCTAACACATAGTCATAGACATAATCATTGTTAGGCATAATTAATTCTATATCCATTGCACCACATTGCATGCATTTTCACTATCATGCCCATGTATTTGTATTCATACCATATGGTAAATCATCACACAGACTACACATTTATAGATCAAACAACAAATATATTACCATTACTATGACTCAAAAAGTGATACTAACATACAGACATAACCCATGTGATTGCTATCCCAACATAAACATGACCCATGTGATTGCTATACCAACATATACACATAATCCATCTGGTTGTTATACCAATATATACACATGACCCATGTGGTTGCTAGCATATTCGCACTTAATATAACATGTGAAATGTTGCCATGGATACTCATAATCAATCATTTTCATGTAGGTATTTTGTTTACTTAATTGGCACTATGGTTCATCAACTTGTAACTTGTAATACTAGCCTTCTAGAGGACTAGCTATAGGAGTGTACACACCTATATCACATACTAATCGTATGGATGAACACACCTATACTCATCCACTCTCATGATGAGTTCTGAGATAGGAGCCTCATTGATGTATCACAGTGCTAGCATCACTTGCCAATGATTATTACTAGCATCATTATGAAGACATGTACTAATAATCTAGGCTAGCTTGAACAATCACATGTCACAATCACAATACATCTAAAGCTAACATAACTTGACCACATATATTCATGCCTAACAGTCACACATACTTCTTGAAGACAAACACTATAACATGGAATAAGAAAATTTGTTATTATCAACATTCTCCTTGAACTACATATAATTTTGTAAAAATAACCACTACTATAATCTACAAAATGGTAGATGCCCAAAAGATAAAACAAATTCCATAATTGGAAAATACGTAAGAAGATGATCCTAATGATACAAATTTCACTTCAGTTAGACTATAGAGACAAAATTCTGTGCATTTAAATTTTAATATATAATAATAAAATAATATTTGATTACCGTAAGACATAATGAACTCCTTGGAAGCATCCAAACCAAAACCATATGCAAATTACAAAGTATTAATACCACACTGATCATTACAACTACACAACCAATGTTCATAAGTCTTAAAGCATTCCATCCATTACATGCACTATCATGCATAACCTATAAAACATAATCACAAATTTGGTAATCCATAAAATTATACATCCAAACTTAATATTTAACCTATTCACCCCACATGCCTACAATGCATAACCATATTCATTGATCCAACACAAAAGTAGAAGGGAAATATAAAGACAACCCACCAATTAAATTTGTTGAAGAAAAAAGTTTTCAAAATAATATTAAAACCCTCCAAACCAATCCTATTCTCACATAGACATGACCACAAAAATTCCAAATCGAGGTTTAGAAAAAAGTAAAATCTATCCTTGAGGCCAAAGTTCAAGAGACAAAGGATTGAAAATAAACAAAATATGAAAGAAAGAGTTTAAAATTGGTTTATGTTTTTGCAAAAATAAAAAGCCCAATTTCCTATGCAAATAATTCAGGTGTTGAATTAAAAAATAATGGTTTATAAAATATGTGCTTTTTATAAAGTAATTTACATTACTTTACCTTGCACATCATGTGAAATTATGAAACCCCTTTCATTTTGCTTTTATTTTTTCTCCAAACACTTTTGTAAATTTATTTCTTTTATTTCCTCTTTACCTAGTACCCTACATTTCAAACATGCATAACAAACACATCATGACTCCAAATTAAAATTTGTTTGAACCTACAAGATCTATATTAAACACACTACACATCCATATACTAAAATCACATCCAATCATCACATAACATAGTGCTATAGTTCAAATGCATAAATACCAAAATCACATAGAAAGAATAAATACATATTGAATAGTTACTCTTGTACCCCAATCCAACATCTTTACCAACAACATTACATATTTAACACATTGCACAAAACTAGTATATATAATCATGTTAGTTAAGCTTGTAAAGACATCATAATTATAACATAAAAATAAAGCATCATAACTTAAAAAGCATAATAATAATAAACAAACTTATCCTCAATAACCCATTAAGACCACATACAATATATAAATCATAATCATAATGCAATACCTAATGTCTACAGAAGGGGTGTAACAATTCTATCATCAAGATTCTTTATTCAATCATCAACATTAATAATCTAATATACTATTCATTAGGATCATCAACAATAATCATTACCTTCATTAATCTAGTACAAGATTAGCAACTATCACAATTAAATTAATTACATTTCATTTCAAAATATTTTGATCAAGAAGAACTTCAAAGGTCACCAATCACCAATGCTGGCAATAGAGCCAGTATCACCGTGAGTTACAACATGAAAATTGCAAAATGTTCCATCATTTTCAATAGAATCTAGAATTTCATTCTTTGGATAAATATGATAAAATGCCTTCTAAAAGTAAATGATGTTTAGGAGGTTATTAAATCAGAAAAAACTCCTCTCAATATTATTTCAAGCAAAGAAATAAAGATGAAGACAAAAACTTAAATGAATTACTAAAAAAAGGAAAATAAAAAATAAAAACTCTTGCAAGAATGATAATCATCTTCAATGTAGTAGAAACTATAGCAGGAAGACTATGCTCACTAAATATCTTTAAACAAATATGGAAAAGGTTCTATTTAGATTACCTTGGAAAGTTAGAAAATAAAGACACCAAAGAGCTTTAATATAGAATATAATTTGAAAAACTGAAAATAAAAAATGAGGAACACATTGGATATTTCTTCATAGGAATGTACGAATATATTAAACATATTGATAAGTTTGAATGTGACTTAACAAAGCATCAAAAGGTTCAAAAAGTTGTAGCAACACTGTATAATGATCATGAATATTAAAACATGATGATGAGTTTTCAGTTTCAAATTTTTAAATAAGATTTTAGGTTAGATAAGGAGCTATGAGGTGGGTGTGTCTAGCAAGAGGTTGTAGCCAAGCTCAAAGCCTACTGGAGGCTATGGACACAACTACTTGCACTGAGAAGAAATTTGAATTCAAGTTTTTCTAGCTTTAGGAAATTATTGAACATTGTAGCTTGTAATAGTTTGCAACCACATCAATACTACAAGCAAGTGTGAGCTATAGTGACTTATAGTCTGTTGCTCGATTATTTTTAAAAAGTGTTGAAGCATTAGAAAGAACAAAAATTCAATGTGACAACTATAAAGGAGAAGAATGATGATGTAATTAAAGCTTTTGGACATTCTGTGTGATGCTCATGAGCTATGGAAGAGATCTAAGAGTAATTGTATGGTTCTATTGAGCATTGTGTTAGCTCTTTGGCATTGTGCATTCTCATCCAGAGAGGTGAGGATTGTGAGGGATGTTTGACATCATGTCTTAGATCCATTATTGAGAGTGTGAGGTTTTGGTTTACATGGGAGGCTCAAAATTTTCATAGATCCTTAGCTTATATGTGCATTAGCATTTTTACCATGTATTTTAATGTATTTTAACATTTCATGCATTAATTGAAGAGGGGTTTAATGGTATTTTTCTTTTGTATACATTGTGCATGAATAATTGGAAGTATTGGAAATAGAATTATATGGATTGAGTTTTAATTGTTAGGAATGGTTCAATAATCTCTAAGGTTGTATTAGCTTTGGTATTAGAGCACAGGATTTGGATACTTGAGCATTTTGTACCATGTGTGAAATAAATTCTTGGTGGATTCTTGATACTTTCATGTTTGGTTATACCTAGATTTGTGGGATTGTACTTATTTTGTATTGAAATTATCTATATTGTGGTAGATTTGAATTTGTATGTTGATAATTATTTTTGATTTCTTGAAAAACATGGCTTCCAAGAGGAAATAATTGGAAACATTGAACAAAGATGTAGAAGATCTTGGAGGTTCTTTGCAAATGGTTGTGGTAGATTAGAATAATTGGATGCTAAAATTGGTGATAATGGGGACAATATTAAAAAAGTAATAATGCTAAAGGTCCATTAAATCAAGAAGATGAAAGAAAACATGAAGATGAAATAGGATATGGTAAGAAGGCTTTACATTCAATCCATGGAAGTGTTGGTTTCAATTCTCCAAGGATTCCAAGAGGACGAAACCCTAGTCCTCATGTGAAATCTCAAAGGGCTTTATCAATTTCTCATTCATTAAGATCAAGTTCATCTAGGCATTCAAGACTAGATGATGAGGATGAAGCAAGACTTGTAAAGCTTTTAGAAATGCATTAGGGCTTCCTTATGTGAAATTGAAATATTTTAATGGATTAGATGGCTCACATGCATTTGATTCATGGTTGAAGAAATTGAACAACATTGAATTGGAGCAGATGCATAATCATATAAGGGTACTAATTGAATTAAAACTTCAAGGTATGGCTTCCATTTGGTGGAAAAAAAGTTTCATGCATTTTTCATACAAAATAAGGTTCATGTGAGGGAATTTCTAGTCATTTAAAACATGTTGAGATAGAAGTATAAGCATTCCAAGCAAATGTAAGGTGATTGTGAAGCTAAAGCATTTTAGACTATGTAAGAAGGATGTTAATGACTTATATATTGAATTTTGTTGGTTTTTTATCATTCCAAGATGAATTGGAATGATTATGAGCAAGCATTCATATTCCTTAAAGGTTTGAAGATGCAATATCAGTAGAAGTTGATATGTTATGAGCATTAAACCCTAGATGATGATTATGAATTGGCTATCTTAGTGCCTATGATAGAAAAAACATGGAATCATCAAAGGGAAAGTATAAGGGCTTCAAATGGAAGAATGGATCCAAAGCCAAGGAGGCTAAAGAAGACCACAAAAAGAAGAAGCATAATAAGAAGGATAATTTAGACAAAGGTAAAGCTAAGGAGAACTCAAGCAAGGGAACAAAGGATTCTAAGTGTAGTAATTCTTCCAAATTTTAATGCTTTAGATGTGGTAAGATTGTTCATAAGTAATGGTAATGTTTACTTCAAAAGGCCATCAAGAAGAAAGAAGTTTAAACCATGGAGAATAAGGGATCATCAAATTAAGCTTATTAAACTAGTAATCTTAATGCTCCTAAAAATTAAATATGTTACTAAAATAAATTCATTCATGAGAAATTTCAATGTAAGAGATAATCCCAATAGAAAATTATTGTTTAGAATTGGAGCTAAATGTATCAAGAGTATGAAATGGTGTCATATTTTGGTTGATGGAGATGCTTAAGAGAATGAAATTTATTCTAAGGTAGTTTCTAGATTGGGGCTTATCACTTATCCTTATCCTATATCCTACAAGATGCATTGGTTGTCTAGATATTTCTCTTAAGATGTAAGGGAATAATATGTCTTAAATTTTAAAATTTCTAGGTTCATTGATTGTGTTATTTGTGATATGTTGTCAATTAATTGTGTTGATGTGATATTGGAAACATCTTGGAATTTTAATAATGGTTCCAAGTTTGATGGTGCCAAGAATGTGTGGTTGGTGACTATAGAGGATGGAATATGAAACATCACACATTCCAACATTGAAACTAAACTGCAAAAAGATAATATAAAAAGTCTTAAACTTGGCTACCCTTCAAAGCCAAACTTGCAACTAACCTCAAAACACTTACTAGCAAATCAATGCTAAAAGAAACTAAATTATTTTTAAAATAATAGGAAAATTTGAACTTGGATCTCCTTCAAAGGTAAACTTGAAATCAAGTCAAAACATCCACTAGCAAATACATGGTATGGTACATGAAACTAAATTGAAACAATACGAAAATTCAAACTTGCCTTTCTTTCAAAGTTAGACCTGCAACCAAGCTCAAAACACCCATCATCAAATACATGATGCACACCACTTTTGTGTATAGAAATTATGATTAAATAAGTTCAATGTCATCATTTAGTCTCACAATGGCAATAGGAAATACAGATTCGTTGTTCATAGAGCTCATTTTCTTATCCAAGTTTGAACACATGAATGTGTGGTTGCTTAGAGACAAAATGGCGATGCATCCATAATTTTTGTGCTTGAGCTCAGGCCGCTTGCTTCCAATTTGTATCGACCATTGCAAAGTAACCTCTTCATCATTTGAATGGACTAGCTTCAACATTTCCCATCTTCAATAGAAATCAGTAATTGTAACTCTTTCATTCAATCTCTTTGTCCATTTGTTCCCTAAATTTGATGTTGGTCTTACATAGAGTTGAAGAAAAGCTTTCTTGATATCCTTAAATATAATGATAATAGTAAAACTAAAATTTTTATGACATAAATTGAATCCTAGTGATTGATCATCCAATGATGTTCGTTGCATCAATTCTAGGTTTCTAGCTAGCTAGGAAGGTTCTTGTTAAGAATTGGGTATAAAGTCCAGAATTGCAAAAGAATATGTTGTAACTTGCTGCATGTTTACATTGAAATAGGCATTCAAAGGATCACTATTATTAAATAATTGAAACATAGGTACATCTTAAGATTTATAAAAGTTTATAACTCAATGCTATTTAGTAAGAATCAAACTTGTAACATAGGGTTACCATGCCAAGATTTGCACTACTAACTTGTTATTGTCGATTAAAATTTATTAAGATATGAGACCTAAAAATGAGATATTTATCTATTTAGAATCTCTTAGATCATCTTGGATAATTTGTTTCGTGTCTATCTAATTTTACTTTTTCAAGTGATGAGTAGTGGAGCATCCAACACCCAACCATACGAGATACGAGTGTTCACACACAATCCAATTTGAATTCCATAGACAAGGCAATGTGATTATGTGAGTAATTAGTTGGAATTCATGATCGTTGTCTTGCCATGTGAGCTAGTAAATTTGATGCGTATGGTTTAACTAACAATGAGGTATATGATAGATGATGTTGTATTGGCCATAGTGCTCTTACTAAACATGAAGTAAATGGAATAGTTTCTAAATCTTAGTAGTAGTAAATAAATCTAATCTAGCCTATGTGATGAGTGACTAGTCCTAATCTTTTGTTCACACTTTGCACTTCATGTAACTACTGCTAGGATTACTAAGTACCACACTATTGGGCATAACAAGTGATAGTACTACTAGGTTACCAAGCAACTACACTTAAGTATTCGAGATCACTTGTACCAATTCCACTTAATAACAGGAATAGTAAAATGCATAGAAAGTAAATCAGTAACTAATGAAAATAGTAATCATTAAGCTAAGTGAAAACAAAAAAGTTATTCTGAGTGTAAACAATAAAGACTAAGTGATGCTACAATGATGTGAAGTAATCTCGATCTTTATTTCTGTGCATGAAACGTGTTCCAGTACATTCCACTTGAATAAAGACTTTGTTCAATTACTAAACATCACGTTGCAGGAATATACTCCTAAGTGCTAAGTGCTAAAATTAAGAAAAAAAACTAACATAATTTCACTAAGTGTGACATGAAACTATTTGTCGATGGTGCACCTAAGTGTTGTATTTATAGGCCAACACACATCCACAATATCATATATGCGACATTAGATCTTATGCCCCAATATTAGGGATCCAATATTGTAGCTTCAATATTGAATACTTGATATCATGAAAGAAAAAATTTGATTTATCATTCCTCTATGATTGACTAAAAACTCATCATTGAGTTAAAACAAAATGAGGATAGAGTTCCTTACAAAATTGGGAGGTACATTTACATGACACTGAATCTTATATACATGAATCTCTAATGCTGTAGTGGATTTTGAAAAATGACACAACTCATAACATAACAACTTGATAAAACAAAAAATAAAAATCTAGTGAAGTTGGATGTAGCCTTATGTTGTTCTAGGTGGCAGTAGCTCTTCCATTGGTTGCTTTTCCTTATCTTCAAGCTTGTAGAATTTGTATTGGTTTAGGAGTGCTTGAAGCTTCTCTTCTTCTATTCTAAGATCATGAACTATCCATGCTAATGAACCAATGTTTGATGGAATTAGCACATCCCATGGACATGGCAGTTGTGAAAAAATTTGGTTTTCTTTGACATACTAAGCTATGAATTACCTTCTTTCTTCCTCAAATGCTCTAGCCTTTTCTCTTAATTCATGATAGTATGATAGTCTTCTAGCTAGGTTTGCTACTACATATTTTTGCCCATGCTAGCTAGCCTTTACTACTTCTAGTGCTGAGTTTGCTACTTGGAGTTCTTACAAAGCATCTTTTTGATTCACAAACTCTTTTTCATATAAGGCATAGCTGGCTGCTACTTGCTGTTCTAACTCATTTCTGGGCCTACCTGCTATCAACATCGATAACAGAGATTAGCTAACACCATGTATTCTTTCAAGTCTTCAATTTGTAGGTCTTTGTTTTTCACTTCTACCTAGTGGACAAGGACATAGCTATTAAGGATGGGTTGCCAATCAAGAGTTTGCACTGATATGGAACTTATTCTAGCCTTTTCCATCTAGATCTCTTTCTCATTGATTTGTTTGTACATGCCCACTTGGCCTTAGAAGTGTTCCTTAAGCCTCTCATGTTTCTTTGCCTCATTTTACCATGTGTTGATTTCAATGGCTAATTCTTATTGGATGGCATGTACCTCCTCCATAAAGAGGATTTTATTTTCTCTCACTTGGTGGCTCATATCTTGGTTGACCATCACCAGTTGTTCCCTTAACTGATGGATGCTCTCTTCTAGGATTTTTTTCTACTTTTCCACAATGGTCAACCTCAGGTTGTCAGCAGTATGTTACTTGTTTTCTTCTTGACTTGTAGTAAGTGCCTTTACATGTGCATACATTTGTGCTTCAGCTATAGAGGCATTTCATACTACTTTCTCCTACTCATCTGCCAATTGTTTATTTTTCTCAATCAGTATGCTAATTTGCTCTATTTTGAACTGCTCGATCTAGTTAGGTGTAACAAATTATATGGGATCTCTCTTTTTAGCTATCAGGGTTGTGAGTTCTTTTTATAGTTTTAAGACTTCTACTTTTGAGTGTTCTACCCTGGTTTCTACCATGACCAATTTTCCTTCAGTAGCTATGAGTTTAGATTGTATTGTAGTGACATCACTGGGGATTTCAAAAAATGTTGTCATTACTTATCCTATCTGTAGTAGCCTGTTAAGCACATCCTCATAATCAACATAAGTCATTGAGGTTTTGGCAAAGATTTGAGCATCTTTGGCTCTAGTTTGATCTATTGGTGGTATAATAGGTACATTGAATGATTCTTTAATGTGATCGGTGATCACCTTTGCTACTCCCACTACATCTAGGTGCTGCATTACCACAACTGTGGCTCCATCTATGATCTTTAGCATCACTTGGAATGATGTAGCATTCACAAAGATCTGTTGTGACTAGACCTCTCCTCTTGACTACAATGAAATCTATCCACTTGCTAAATTAGTTGAAATTATGGGTCTTATGGTACTATCAATAACTCTATATAGATTGGCCTCTTCCCTTGTTCCCTAGCTAATTTTTTTTGTAATCTACTGTGGATGGCTCATCAACGGTCTATACTCTTGTGGCGGAAGTGGTGGGACTTGCGGTTGTTGCTATCCTTGTTGTTGGCTACTGGGCCCTGCTTGTTGTTGTTGATCTTGTTCTTGTTCTTGCTCTTGCTTCTCACCATGATCCTCTGTTTTTGATGCTTGTGTTAGCAACTTAACATATGAAGCATTTTGGGCTCTTCTAGGAACATCATTGTTGTATCCTAGGATTCCTTGCCTTTATTTCTTCAAATTGTAGCTAAAGTTCCATAAAATATAGTCGTGGTAGATTGGCATTTTCCTCTAGCCACATAGGTTGATAGTAAATTGAGTTCTCTTATTGGGAACAGATGATAATTGCCAATTTTAAAGTATATTCTCTCCTCTAGAACTAGTTCATTATAGCCTTTATCTTCTTTGCCACATGCCCTTTTTAACCATAATTTTCTTATTTTTGGATCTAATCAGGTGATCATATATGCTAGTCTTGCCCCTTTATTTAGTATATTCAGAGCTTCAATAATTACCTTGATTAAGAATGAAATTGAAATTCCTCCAATATTGATTGTAGTTCTATCTTCCTTATTATGACAAAACTAATATGTTTCCCCATGATACCATTCACCACTATCTAAAAGGATATGCCACAGTTGTGATGGTTGGAACTATGTCCTAATTTATTTTGGAAAAAATGCCATGAATGAGCCAACATTCACCTCCACAATAGCTATGGTCAAGATATATCTCTCCTAAATGGCTTGCAGGTAGTCTTGTGACAACATGAGGTGTTGTCTTTGCTCTTATGATGCTTATACCTATCCTTGGGTTGATTTTCCTATAGTAGGAGTTTCTTGATGAATGCTAAATGATTGGGCTTCCTGGTCCTCATGTTCAAATTCTTTTCCTCCATTTCAACGTCTACCCTAGTATCTTGGTCATTTGCGTGCTCCTTGTGAAGGTCCTCCTTGTGTTCCTCCTATTTTTGGGATAGTTTGCAATCATTAAGAAATTACAATTACTAAAGTTTTTAAATGTACTCTTAATTGTTTTCTATCTTAATCATACCCTTAGTTTCATTAAGTTCTTAGTTGCTAAGATTGTAGAGTTAGAAAGATTTTCAAAAAAGTCATCCCATAGGTGTTAATCTATTAATAACCTTTCACAATTGCTCATTTTGTCCCTATGTATGATGGTTATTGGTCCTTAAGATCATTAATTGAGTGTTTTGGCTTTAGTATTGTTGATTATTCTTTTAAAAATTCCAATTATCTCTTCATACTTACCCTTAAAGTACCTTCTAGATGTTAGAGGCTTTTTCAAAAAATTGGCTTAGATTTTCCTCACTAGCACCCCTCCCTTGACTAAGTTGAGCATTTTGTGATCAAATAGGTTCATAAATCATGAACGTAGGAGTGATATTGATCAAGTTAGGGCTTGGGAAAGCTAGGAGGCCAGATTTCTTGATTGGAAAAGAAAAATGGAAAAAATCTCCCTTCCTTTTGAAGTTGAAAATGAAATTATTTTTCTAAATCCCCTTGTATATATAGGTTTTGTGTGATTCGATATTGGGGAGTTGACATTGGGGATCCAATATAGGTGCAAACCCAAGATTAGTGACTTGATATTGGAGCCCAAGAAAATTCATTTTCCACAAAGGTCTAATGGGAAAAATTGATTCCTTTGGATGTCTAGAAGGTTTTAAGTTTCTTAGAGGGCTTGGATGATGGATATATTCTCATTTTTATGCAAACATTCATTGAAAGTGCATAGAGAAGGAATCTTGGGCTATGAAAGTTCATAAGTTGGGTAAGGAGGGTAATGAATTCATATTTGTTGAACAGAGAGTGTAAGTGATATGAGAAATATTTATTAATATTTAGAAGGTTCAATTTGATGTGGAATTTCTTGGCAGGTATATGATACAATAGTTATACAAGTGGATCCTCCCTAAAGTAATTTCTAGCCATTAATGCCCTTGTATAACCATGCCTAGAAGTGTCCTTAGGAACTTAAGGAGTTGAATGTAATGCATAGCTATGTAGCAAAACACACGTTAGTACCACCAAATTGGGAAAATAACTCTATGTTACTCAAAATCATCATAAGTGATGATTGTTCAAATAGTGAGATGAGATGGACTTAGAAGGAAGTGCAAAAATTAGGATGTGGGGTGTCTTGCCATAGGCATAATGAATTCTTATGTTTTATTAGTGGGTAAAGTAACCATTAGCCTTTCTGTCCAAGATTCAAACAAAGTCTAGACCACATTTCAGTGACATGACATCATTTCATCTCTTGGAATTACAATCATGAGACTATCAATGTTGCAAGGAGTATTATCACTTGGTGTATTGTCCAAGGAGGTATTTGTATTCATAGAACTTTATTTTTATTTTTAGATTTCTTAGAAGCTACCTATCTTTAGGCATGTGTAACATGTCTTTCTTGTGGGATCTCTAGAAATTTATTTTGTGCTCTTTTTATTTTTTAATTGTGTCAACCTTTGAAGGTAGCACTTATTTAACCTGTACTTGCATTTTTTGTTAGATTTAGAAGCATATAATACAATGTTAGTAACATAATAGAACTCACAATAGTAATCCAATAAAGAATGCACAAATCCCCTTGATGTCACATCCTTTTCATTCCCACTTGGTTCTTCACTTTTTGGTCCAGGCATAATGATCACAAGTTTATTCTTAGTTGTATGATGGAAAATATTATCATTATGGCCATTATAAGAACCTCTTATTAATGGAATGGATGGATGGAGGATGTGGGCTCATTGTGCAAATAATCAGTCTCTTATAACTTGATAACATAGAGAAATCTTCATCTTATTGGGCTACATCTTGCCTTTATTTAGTGTGTCTTATTAACAATCAAAATTATTTACAAATGGTTTGAAAACAAAGTATAAAAGAAAATGAAAAAGATAGTAAAAATTATGAAAAAGTGTAAAGAATGAAAAATGTTTATAGAATTGCAAAATGTAAAAGAATATGAAAAATTGAAGAAATGGAAAAGTATAAAAGAATAAGAAAATGTCAAAGAATGTGAAAAATGAAAAGAACTATAAAACAAAAAATAGAAAAATTAGTAAGGTACCTATGGTTGTAAATGGACACCCCCATGACTATTATGAATATCAAGTAAATCAAAGATAGAACAAGTGGAAGACTAGTGGGTAGATTGGGTAGACTCCTTTGAATACTCATAGTATGGTTTGACTTGTTGGATATTAACAAGGATAAGCTTATGTGGGCTAGATGGGTGATGAATATTCAAGGGACCAAATGGATAAGTGATATGTACAATGTAGGGTCCCTTTGAAAGTGTTTGAAATTTAGCTTTTGGGGTAAATGACTAGGATTGTAATAGAGGACCTTGTCACCTAGTTGTAGAGTTACATTTCTTATCCATGAATTATGGCTATGTTTGTAGTAATTCTTGTGGACTTCACTACCCATAAGTGCTACTAGCTGATTCTCATCTAAAAAATTTAGATTTATTAGTCATTCCTTTTAGGCTAAACTCAAATCAAGGTTAAGTTCACTGGTAGTAGCTAAAGTGTGAAGCTATGCTTGGATTGGAAGCATCGAAAACTTTCCATAGACTAACTCATATGGAGTGTACCCTATAGGTAGTTTCCAGGATGTCCTATAGGCCCATAGAGCATCATTTAATTTCATACTCCAATCTCATCTAACCTACTAACTATCATAGTCAATATTCTAGTAATTTCAAAATTAGTAACTTTAGCTTCACCATTTGCTTGAGGATGATATGGTGTTGTTAATTTATGGTTAACCCTAAGTTGTTGCATGAGTTTCTTAAAGGTAGGACTAGTGAAGTGGGTTCCATTATCTGATATTAGCATTTTGGGTACTCCAAATTAGTTTACCACATGTTGAAAAAACTTGGTAGGTATTTTTGTTGTATAGTCTTTCATTATTGCTGCCTTTACTCACTTTGTACAATAATCCATAGTCATAATAATGTATGATTTTTTGTTTGACATTGGTTGAATGGGCCCCATAAAATCAATTTCTCATATATCAAAAGGCTCTAGTAGCTATATCAAGCATTTTGACCCTTCATATTTGGCTATAATTCCTCCATCTTGTTGGTAGCATTTGCAAGATTGTGCAAACATCTAGGCATCTATGAATAGAGTAGGTCAAAAGTAGCCTACCATAAGTAGTTTAAGTGCTATTCTGCACCCTACATAGTGGCCACCACATGGGCCTTCATGGGCATCTTGTAAAGTCTCTATTGGTCATGATCTAGAACACACCATCTAACAAGTTCATTTGCACAAATCTTGTACAAGTTACCATTGATTTCCATGTACCATTTATCTTTATGAAGCAATTATTCTTGTTGTTTTATACTCCATTCAATAGGAAGCTCTTATGTTGTGAGATAAGTTAGGTACTCTATGGTCCATGGTTTCCCTGTTGAATCTACAACATTTACTATCTTAGTAAACAGGTCCTCATTAGGAAATTGATCTAATAAAGGTTCTACTTGGTTATGTGCATTCCATTTCAACCTTGATAAATGATTAGCTACAACATTTTCTATTACTTTATTATCAATCATTGTTATGTCAAACTTTTGGAGAATCACAAGCCATCTTATCACTTCGAGACTAACTATTGGCTTGTTCATTAAAAACCAAATGGCACTATGATCAATGTGGACATATATCTAGTAACTGAGTACATAATGTTTGAATTTTTCAAGTGCATACACCATGGCCATTAGCTCCTTTTCAATGGTGGTGTAATTTAGTTATGATCTTGTGATGCTCCTATTGGCATAGTGTATGTACTATGGTCTCTTTTGATCATCAAGTTATGTTAGTACTATGCCAAGTGCATAATTGGAAGCATTAGTCATGATATGAAAAGGCCTTGATCAATTTAGAGCTTGGAGCATTGGTATCTTAACTAACTTCTACTTCAAGGCTTTGAATGTGTTTTTACATGACTTAGTCCACTCAAAGGATGCATCTTTCTTTGTGAGTTCTATAAGTAGTTTGGAAATTTTTGAAAAGTTTTCAATAAATCTTCTATAGTATCTCATATGGTCGAAAAAGGATCTTACATCTTTTACTATCTACAGCTATTGAGTGATGTTTTAGATGACTATGATTTTTGGGGATCTACCTTTATATCCTTTTGGGATATTTTGTGTCCTAGGAGTATGCCTTCCTAGACCATAAGATGACTCTTTTACCAAATGAGCGTTAGATTCATTTTAGCACATTATTTAACTACCTACTCTAGCTGGTCTAGTGCTTGTTTGAAATCTAGCCTATATGTGGAGAAATCATCCATAAAACTTCAACACCATTATCTATTTACTTCTACAAGATACTTAAGACTAGTCTCTGGAAGGTTGTTGGTGCATTGCGAAGGCCAAAATCTATCTGTTTGTAAGCAAATGTTTCCCATGGATTGGTGAATATGGTCTTCTCTTGGTCTTCAGGTGCAATGCAGATTTGATTGTATCCATTGTACCCATCCAGAAAAATGTAATACTAATGTCATGAAATTGTGTCTAGGACCTAATCAACAAATGGTAATGAAAAATGATCCTTAAACATGGCTAAATTCAATAGTTAGAAGTTGATGTAGACACGCCATTTGCCTTCCTTCTTGGGAACTATCACCAAAGGACTTATCCATTCATTATCTGCAATTGGATAAATGCATTCTAACTTTAGTAATTTTTTCTAATTCTTACTTAACTACCTCCTTAAGTTTAGGATTAAGCCTTCATTGAGATTGGTGTTTTGGTTTGACTATAGAATTAGTGTAGATCCAATGTTAACAAATTTATGGATCAAGTCCTGTGATCTCATCATAAGACCATGCAAATGCTATAGGCCATTTGTTGAACACTTCCAATAGTTTTTCTTTTTACTCTTTGTCTAAGTTGGCATTGATAATTATGAGCTTCTTATTGTTTAGAAATGCATATTCTAATGTTGTCAGTAGGGCTTTCAATTCTAGTGCTTTTTATTCCATTGTGTTTGGTATCTCCAAGTGTCCCTAGTTCATTTCTTCCTCCTAATTGTTCTAAGGGTAAGAGTGTCTTTTCCTTAGTTGTTCTAGCTTATCTATGTTTGCAACATAGGTACTGATGGTTTATTCTTTTGGTTTCATGTACTTGTCAAATTGGATTTTTTCACTGGTAATCAGCCACTAGATGCCCTCTTGTTGGATGGCTACTGCATATAGGAAATTTTGCACACATGTTTTTATTCATTGATTGCATGCCTTTGTCTCTTTTCATTTAATAGCCCAAATTCTTTGCATGCAATTGCACCCTTGATCATTGTATGCAATACATGAAATCCTTTTTTTGTGTATGATTTTAGCTTCATATTTCTTGGAAAATTCCAAGGAAAAATCATGAATTCTAAGCTTAGCATTCATAGTGTTAAGCCAATCTCTTTCCATGATAATTAAGAAGTCTCACTTATTTTTCCTCACGTGTATGACTAGAAAATTAATAGGATAAGACCAGCCACTAATGGTAGTAATCACATCATCCACCTATCCAGGCAAGATTGTGATTTATTTGTTTTCAAGCTCTAAATGAATGTTACTTTTCTTTAGTGGTGGGATCAGATTTACGCTAGACCTAGAATAAAATAGAGCTCTTCATGGTTTTTATCTTACTATTTGGAGATAAATCAAGGACTTCTTAGATTAGTTCTTTTTTGTGAAAGAGCCCCTACCTTGATCCAATGGGTTACTATTTGTGTGAGCATGAAAATTATGATGTTTGAACCTAATTAAGTTGGATGATTAATGCATTAAGAAGGACTTGATGTGGTTGGGGTGGAATTAGATGTGTTCCCCATTCACTAAGTCTTTTCTAGACTTGTTCTGAAAAATGTTCATTTCTTGGGTTGAGACTCGTAGGTAACTTTTCCCTCATGCATATTGACTATCCTTGTAGAATTCTTTAGTTGGGATTATGATGGCAAGTCTCCCTACATGACAGGAGGTGACATTGGTGGCATAGGATATAAGTGTTGAGTAGAAACTCTAGATATTGGTGGATGCACATATGAGTTATGATCAGTCCTTGGTGACATCGATCTATGGTATTTAGCTGAATAGTACTATGGGGCCCAAGTAGTGGCATGATCAGGAAATATTGGATGTTGAATGAAATATCTATATGGATTTGGCTATTGGTATGGATTTTTTTTGGTGAGGTGGTGGCATAGTTGATAATTGAGGTTGTTGCCACTATTGATAATAGTGCTCTTGCAACTATGGCAAAGCTTCATTAGGATAGTACATTGGTTGAAGGTTTTGCTAGTAGTTACCTTCAGGATAAGGTAACTATTTGAGAATTTGTCTTTTAACAAGTTTTGGATTAAATTCATATGCCCCCGTTTCTTATAGATGTGGCATAACTGGACAACATCCCTTAGGATGTTCATACTAGCACATAGTGCAACCTTCATCATCTGTGAAGCTAGTGTCTGAACACTCATCTCCTAAAGCAACTTTGCATTTTTGTCGAGGTTCTCACTTATTTCTTTTGTCTTTGCCTTTTGTCAAGGGTTTTTCTGCTCTTTCCTCCACAATCTTTAATGTTGTGATATACCTTTCATCTACTAAGTCCCACATTTTTGCTACTTGTGCTACTACATTGGTAATAGATTTTTGGATTGGTAGTGTCTCTTTTTGAATTGCTTGATCCAAGGTTTCTTCCTCTTGGGTATTACAGAATTGTGCATCTTTCTTTCTTATTGATGGATCTGTATTATACTCTTCAACTATTTCTCTTTTTTTGAGTTCACCTTATTCTTTTGCCACTTGATCAATTAGTCTTTGAATATGATGGGTGGTCAATTTTGATAATCTTCCTTAGGCATAAATCCCAAGGGTCTCTTTGGTTTTGCTTCTTAGCCCATCTACAATGTGCCTAAGTTGTTTTTTTGATGAAGATTTGTGTCCTAGGAATCTATGTAATAGTGAAAAATATCTACCCATTGCCACATCAAGGGTCTTGTGAGTTTCTTGTTTCTAGCCTTGGATTTGTTTTCTTAGATTTGACACTCATGAGTACGTCGGATATTTATCATTAAAGATCTCAAGCATGGTACTCTAGCATCTAATGGATTCAGGTTCTAATGACTTATACCAACTTTCCACTTCCTTCACAAGTGTTATAGGAAATAGCTTTAATTTTTTCTAATCACTCTCTATGTTTTGAAGGGCACAAACATCATGAAATGCTTGAAGATGATGTTATGGATCAGTGTTATAACCACCTTCAAATTGTGGAATATTGTTCATATCTAGCCATTTGATTTTGCTATCTCTCATGTGCCTAGTTGGTATGTAGAAAACTTCTTGAATATTGATCATTCTTCAAGTTGCCATTAGGGGTTCATCATTGTGATTGGGTTCATATGATTTGTTGTAGTGGTAGCCCCTTCTACGCTCGTGCCTATTTTGATCCTCTTTTCTATCTCTTTTTTTATTCTTTCATGCTCTTGATCTTTTGAATCAAAGTACCTTGAATATTTGTCATGATGACCATGAGTTCTCTTGTCTTCCCTATTATAATCCCAATACTTGTGTCCTTGCATGTTAGAGTCCTTTGATGATTGTGATGAGGTAGATGAGGTAGCAAGAGAATGATGTTGATTGGTTCTCCTTTCATGACTCTTGTAACTTTCTCTATATGATTTAGTGGAATCCCTTAGCTTAGAGTCTCGCTTGTATCTTGAGTCAGTAGCCTTCTCCTTGGGTGTCTCTACTAGAGTAGAATGAAGTTGAGCTTTAACAGGTTCCTCTAATTTGATGATAGGTGTTTTTGACAGCTCCTCATGGTGTTGGTGGAGTTGTCCTAAAATGAATGTATTAGCATAAAGTTCTTCAAAGAAAATTGAAGTGTTGGCCTACTTCCCTTTTCAGTGTATATGTTTAATCTCTATGATAGCATCTCTTCTCATTTTTTCCTTTGTGGGTTCATAGGATTTGGTCATGTGTTGAGTTGCATGATACCCTTTCTAAGTCTAGTCCAAATGCATTCCCTTTAGAGAACTTTGTAGCATGTCTAGTGTTGCACATTTTGTAGGCAAGACTATGTCACCTTGCATGTCTCTTCATGTCATTTTCTTAACCTAATGGAAGATGAAAGTAAAGTATAGATGGTATGGATGAGTGTGAGCATAAGTTATTTGTGTCTACATTGGCATCCCCCATTTTTCTTCATCAACAATTCTATCATTGCTTCTTCTTGTCTCCTTGGTAGGTGATGGTTGATAATTATGTGAAGCCATATTATAGTGTTTAGATAGTTTGTATTAAAAATGTGGTTTAGTTATAGTTGTAAGGTTTGAATTTGTGTTTTAGACACAATGAACTTTGAAAAATCAATTACTTAGCATAACATTGACATGTCCCTGGCAACAATGCCAATGATGAGTGGTGGAGTATCCAATACCCAACCATACAAGATACAAGTGTTTAGGCATGATCCTAGTTGAATTCCATAGACAAGGTAATGTGACTATGCAAGTAATTGGTTAGATTTTTTGATCATTATCTTCCTACGTAAGTTGGTAAATTTAATGCATTTGGTTTAACTGACAATGAGGTATATGATAGATGATGTTGTATTAGCCACAATGCTCATAGTAAATGATGAGGGGTAGGGTACCCCTACACTCAACCATACGAATACGAGTATTCACGCACGATCTGGTTGAACTCCATAGATGGACTAGTAGTGGTATCTAAATAGTTATTCGTTGATCATAGTTTGTTGTCTTCCCACCTGGACTAGTATTTTCTTTGTCATGTATGGTTTAGTCTAGAGTGGGGTGTATGATGTGGTCCTAAACTAGTGCTACCCCTAGAGGCATTGGAAAATAACTTTGATTAACTTAAGAGGGAAAGGGTGAAGAGTCTAAGCTAGCCTAGGTACGATGAGCATCCATCCCTTAATCATTCATACACATCTTAGACCTCATGTACTAGTACATGTCCTAGGTACGCTACTGGGGTACCAAGTGGTCACACTTAAATGCTCATGATTAAGTTGTACTCATTCCACATTTACTAACAAGGATAGGAGATGAGGGTAGGGAAATATTAATTATGAAAGCAATAAATAATAATTAAAATTAAGTGAATGCTGCAATGATGAAGTAATCTCGATATTTATTGCTGGTCATGTGTGTGTCCAAGTACATCACACTCAAATAAAGGTTCCATACAATTACAATCATCACAATGCAGGCATGCACTGGGGAAATGGTTGAGAAGAAAAAAACTAACAAAAAGATCCTATTCTAATACTAACTGACTTTACTTCTTTCCCATGCATCCCATTGTGTATTTATAGGATTACATGGGAACCACAATATCATGTATCCAATATCGCTTATCTGGTCGTGATATCACATACTTGATATCAAGGGTCCGATATTAGAGCCTGATAAATCATGGCTTATCATACTCCCATGACTGAATGCAAACTCATCCTCAAGTCAACCAAAATGAGAACAAACCCATTGATTACGCAGTGGATAGGTATGGGATTATTAACTGACTAAGAATTTATTCATGCCACAATGGAGGATTGTGTACAACAAAATTGGGACATGAACATAAAATTACAAAAGTACAAAACTTTCTTGGAACTCATGTAGTTCTAGGTGGTGGTGGTTCCTCCATGGGTCGCTTCCCTTTATCTTGTGCACTAGTTTTTGGAATTTGATGGCTCTAAGGGACTACTTGGAGCTTTTCCTCTTTAGTTCGGGGGTCCTATGCCGTCCATGCTGATGCTCTAATGTTTGATGGAGTCGGCACCTCCCATGGACATGGCAGTTACAAGATCATTTGATTTGCTTTAACATACTAGGCCACAAACAACCGTCGTTCCTTCTCGTAGGCTTTGGCTTTTTCCTTGTACTCCTAGTAATCTGTAAGCCATGAAGCCAAGTTTGCCGCAACATCTTTTTGTCCCTGGTAGCTAGTTTTGGCCACCTCTAACTCAAAATTTGCCACTTCTAACTTCTACAGTGTCTTCTTCTGCTCCGTAAATTGTATTTCATGCTTTGTGTAAGTGGTAGCTACCTACTTCTCTAGCATTGTTTTCGGGTGGCATCCTACTATTAACATGGCTAAATTGGCATACCGTAGGTTTTTCAATTCCATGTACTCTGTAAGATCTTGTATCTACAAGTCTCGACTTTTGAGCTCTACTTGATGGGTGAATGCATAGGTGTCCAGTATGACTCACCAATCAGCATGTTGAGGATTGAAGGTATTAATGTGGGCCTTGGCCATATGGATCTCTTTTTCAATGACTTGCTAATACATCCCCACCTGATCTCTAAAGTGCTCCTTCTGTTTCTCATGTTTCTTGGCCTCATTTTGCCACGCACTTATTTCAATTTTAGTCTTTTAACAAATTGCGTGTACCTCCTCCATTGAGAGGGTTCGATTCTCTTTGGCCAAGTGATTCATGTCTTGGTTGATCCTAACTAACTATTCTTGTAACCACTAAAAATTATCTTTGAGAATATTCTTTTGTTTCTTCACAGTGGTCAACTAAATATTTTCTGCGGCAAGCTATTTATTCTCTTCTTCCAGGGCATTGAGTACTTTGGCATGCCCATATGTTTATGCCAATGCCTTGGAAACATCCCAATCGGCATTCTCTTTCTCCTCTACCACTCTTTTATTGTCTGCCAATAATTTAGTGAGTTGCTACATCCTAAAAGATTCTAGTTGGTCTGCAGGGATGAATTAAGATGGATCCCACTGCGTAGCTTGTAGATTGACGAGCTTTTCCTAAAGTCTTTCCAACTCTAGCTCTGCATGCTCGGCCCTGATCTCTACCATGACCAGTTTCTCTTTGGTGGAGATGAGGTCTGATTGAATTGCTATGACATCTTGCAAGATGTCAAACAAGAACATCATCACTTTTCCTGTCTATAGCAATCGATCGAGAACATCCTCATGCTTTGCAGGAGTCATCGAGGGACTGGCCAAAGATTGAGCATCACGTGCTCATGTGAAATCCATCGGTGAAACAATAGGGACATTGAAGGATCCTTTTATGTGATCCATGACCACTTCTATGGCTCCTGTTGCATCTTGGTGCTACATGACCACAATTGTGGCACCTTCACCCATTTTCAATTGTACCTGAAAGGATGCAACATTTCCTAAGATCTATTATCACCAATGTGTCTCCCCTCCTCCTGTTTGGATGGACACTTCACCCTGTGTACTATTTATGGAAATCGTGGGTCATACAACATTGTCAATGACTTAGAAGAGACTGGTATCATCATGACTTCCCTAACTAACTATCTCAGTGATGGCCCTAAGATGGCTCATCGACAGTCGATAATCTTGTGGCGGTGGTGGAGGTTAGTCTCACTGGCTTGTGTTGGGCCCTGCTTCTTGTTGTTAACTGGGTTGTGTGCTTGGGAGTTGGCTAGACCCTATAGTTTAAGTTGTAGTGGGCCACAACATCTATTCTTGTTCCAGCTGTAGTGTCTTACTAGCACTTTTCCTTAGAGCTAGTGGTTTCAGCAATTCGGTGAATGAAGCATTTTGGGCTCTTCTAGGAACATCATTGGTGTACCCTAGAATTCCAGCACACCAACATAGCTTCCTTATGAGACAAGGAAGGGAAATGCAAACTTCCCTATCTTGCATTCCTCAAACCACCTCAAAATCTCCATGAGATACAGATGGGGAAGGTTAGCATTAACTTTTCCCATCAATATTGCACTTCCTTTGGTTGCATACGTTGAGATCCTGTTTAGTTATTTCATTGGGAAGATGTGATAAGTGCCAATTTTGAAATAGATCCTCACTTCCATAGTCAACTCTCCATATACCTTGACTTCCTTGTCGTACACCCTTTTCAACCAAATTTTTCACACATCGGCATCAAAGCAAGTGGATAGGTGAGCAATTTTTGGCCCCGTATTTAGAAGATTCAACACTCCTAAAATGGCCTTGGCAGAAAAATCCACATCCACACCACCAATAGTAACTATGGTGCCTTCTTCTTTATTGTGCCAAAATTGGTACATCTCTCCTAAGTACCAGGTGCCACTTTTAGAAAGGATAGGCCATAATGGGGATTCTTTGAGTTGGTCACTAACTACCTCAGGAGCGAACTCTGTGAAAGATCCAAAGTTCAGTTCCATGATCATAGTTATTAATGTGGACCTTTCATGGATCACCTAAACACATTTTGGGGACAACATGAGACGTTGTCCTTGTTTAGGTTCTTTAATGGCTTCTCTTTCAGCTTGTTCCAATTGCATAGTAACAAGAGGTTCTTGATGGATGCTAAATAATTGTGCCTCCTGTTCTACATGTTTCTCGAGATACACCTAGCCTCTACCTCTCCTTGGTCATTTGGACACACCTTGAGAGGGTTCTCCTTGTTATCCATGTTTAGGGACCATCTACAATCACACGAGGTCGTCCATTACTAAGGTTGCTTACAAAGTTTGATTTATACATTACTTCTTACCTTTAATGAATTCATTTCTTATTTTATGTGATCCAGAGTTAGGAAATTTTATAAAAAATTCCCCTAAAACTTTTGATGTTGGGCCCAATTTGATTAGGTGGTTCCACAAATTTATTCCCCTAATATGAGTGAAGAGATAAAGTTGATTTGGCAATGTGTTCAATAGTTTTCATAGTCTTTTATCCTTTATGGTATCCTTTGGGTGATGATGAATTTTGAAAAATTATGCGTGACTTGAAGTGTACCCTCCCCCATGACTAAGTTGAATACTTTGGGTTTAGATGGTTTCAATCAAAATGGGAATTAGAGCGTTAATGAACAAGTTATGGATGTTGGAACGAGAGTTGCGCAAGTTAGCAAGTTCGTGGAGAAAATGTGAACAACTCCCCCACGTGAATAGTGTAAAATGATGTTTACATGCAAGGGGGCCCATATATATAGGGTTTTTAGGGACACGATATCGCGTACTTGATAGCGTGGACCCGATATCACGTCAGACCTAATATCAAGTACTCGATATTGTGGCCCATTGAAAATAGGGTACTTAGTAAAATTAATGAATTTCTAAATTTCCAAGGCCACAAATAAAGGAATTGAGGTTAATTGGAAAGGTGCAGGGTAACATTGAATAGACCAAAAGGTGCAAAAGGTATAATTGGGTGAAATATGATAATGACATTCCTGAATGGAATGAGGAAAAAGGACATGAGATGGTGTATAGGAATGTTTGAACTTAGAAGGATGATAAACAAAGGAATAGATTTGGCAATGAAGTACTCAAAGGTTATAAAATGATGTGGTGTGGTGATGTGCAACAAGTCCAAATTACAAAAGTTATGCAAGTGGGTCCTCCCCAAAGTAGGTTCCTACTGATAATGCCCTTACGTAACCTCATCTTAAATTGTTCGTAGATACTAGAAGGGTTAAATGTAATCCACACCCATTCCACAAAACACACACATGTAGATACCACCATGATGAGGTATGAATTCAATGCTACACAAGACACGAGTCACAAATACATGAACAACCAGATGAGGTGAATTGTAGAAGGGATTGCAGAGATTGGGACATGAGGTAACTAACCCAGAGCACAATGAATCTTAAGTGTAGGATGTGATTAATGTGTCATTATCCTATCGCTCCAAAATCAAGACCAAGTCCATTCCTCTAATTAGTAACATTGCATTGTTTCATCCCATGATGGACACTCATAAGAGTACCATGACGACAAGGTGTATGATCAATTGGCATTTTGTTCAAGGGAGGAGTGATTTGAAATTGCTTTGCTGCACTTTGATCTTGATCTTTTATTCTTTTATTCTTTTTGTGTGGCTGCTTTGGCACACTCTACTTGCTCTTCTTCTCTCTTTTTTCTATGAATGCTTAATCCAAAGAAGCTACCTACCTTTAGGCATGGGTGCATGTCATTCTAGTGGGACCCCCTAGAATAGCATTGGTTTTCTTTTATTGAGTGAATTTATTACTCTTACTCACATTTTTGATTAGATCTACAAGGATCTTAGTACAACCAGGATGCATGGTAACACCTATAGATGTTACCAAAGAGAATTCACAAGTCCCCTTGATGTCACACCTTGGCCATTCCTGCTTAGTCCATCCTTCTTTGCTATGGGCATAATGAGCACAAAATTACTTTAAGTTTTAATGATGTCAAGCATATTATCAGACCCAAAGTAGAACCTCTTATTAATAGAATGGGTGGGTGGATGTGCTGGGCTCATTGTCCAAATAATTAGTTACTTGAGACTTGATAGCAAAGAACAACACCTCAACCAACGAGTCACATCAGTGCTTTATTCACAAATGAGATTACTCATAAAAAGATAAAACAATAAATAAAAAGATGAAACAACAAATAAAAATATAAAACAACAAATTGAAAGATGAAAAACTAGAAAACAAAAAATTGTAA
The DNA here is from genome assembly GCA_015680685.1 of Gnetum montanum. Classification (NCBI taxonomy): domain Eukaryota; kingdom Viridiplantae; phylum Streptophyta; class Gnetopsida; order Gnetales; family Gnetaceae; genus Gnetum; species Gnetum montanum. The sequence continues at coordinate 1,102,601 of MNCI01004050.1, read as the reverse complement.
AATTAAAGAAAAGGAAAAACATTTATTAATTCTACTTGTTAGAATGGAGGATATCCCCCATAACTAAACTTTTGAACATGGTTAGAATTAATAAATGGAAGGGTTGGATCCATGCATTTCAGAAATATTGGAACTTGATCATATCCAAACCATTGGGTGTCTTTTGATGTTGTGGTTAGAATGTACCCAAATTGGGGTTTACACACTTGATTAAAGTAAGCATAGTGGGGAAACTTATAAGATGAAGTTAGTTGATAAGGAGTTGACCCACCATGGCACCTGTGACTGTAAGATGGTATGCAAGGATCGATATGTCTCCCTTCATGGCTAGATTCACTAGGCCACATGGTTGTTGGAGTATTGATTGGTGGCCCTAATAAAGTAACACGAGGTGTTGGGTTCAAGGAGAAAGATTCAGCACAGTTTTGGACTTGTTATGGCTTGGAGGATGCAATGGTCTCGGAATGATGCTGTTCCTTTTTATAGCCATGCCTAAAGAAAGGAAGCTTCCAATGTTGTGGAAGACCTCCACTGCTATTAATAGTAGCAGCACAAGTTACATTCATGGGTTGATGCTGTGGTGCAAACCATTTTGGCATAACTGGTGGTGATGTAGAAGGAGGTGAAGGATGAGAATATTGAATCTGAGGAGAAGTGTAAGGCACATGAGGTGGTGATTGTGTTGGATAGGATATGGGTTGATAGTATTTAGGAGAATGATAATAATGTGACGAGGTAGAGGATGTTGACCTAGTTGGGGAAATAGGCTGTTGAACTTGATAAGTGCTTAGGCTTGGATGATATGAAGGGTGTGACTAGTTTGAGGGTAGCCTCCCCCACAATTGGGATTTTTGCCACTATGATTGAACACAGTATTTTTGTACAAACTCTGGAAGCAACATTCTTCCCCAATGCTCATGTAAATGTGACAAGATGGGGAATTGACGTTTGGGGTGATCATACAAGAAAATGTTACATTGATACATATGATTAGCAATTGAGTTCTTATTCTCTTCAACCCTTCTTTCTGATTGTCTAAGGGTGTTTTTTCCTGCTTCTTGGTTCATCATGATTCTACCTCTAATAATGTTGGCATATTATTCATATTTTTCATGCATCCATTCCATCATCTTATTGATCTTTACCTCAATTTCATCTAGTGATTATAGTATTGGCAAAGATGATTCCACCTCCTTGAGATGAGTTGATTTCTCCTCTTCCTGATCATGGACCTTTGTTAAATTGAGATTTTGGTCCCATTGAGATTTTTTAACATTCTTCCTTTTAGCTATTTCTCCTTCTTATTATGCTACCCTCTTAATAAGCTCTTGAAATTGATGGGTTTGTAGCTTGTATAGTTGACTTGGGGCATACATCCCTAGGGTTTCCCTTGTTTCATTACAAAGTTCATCCATGATGTGATACATTAGCCTTTTCTTAGAGAATCCATGGCTTGGACAATTGTTTAACAATGAATAGTATCTTTCTAAGGCCATATCCAAGAGTTCATGTTGTCCCTATTTTCATTCTTAGATTTGTCTCCTCAAGGCTGACACTCTTGCATGGGTTTGATATCTTTCATTGAAGAGTTGTATCATTATCGTCCAATGTCAAATTGATTTTGGTCTTAAGGACCTATACCATATTTTTGCTTGGCCAACGAATGTCGTAGGAAAGAGCTTAAGTTTTTGCCACCCATTATCAATATTATTCCATACATAGGCATCATGGAAGGCTTATAAATGATGTTGCGGATCTAAATCATAGCCTCTTGAAAATTTGGAAAAGTTATTTAAATCAAGCCTGGGTAGACAACTTTCCTTACGATGCCTGCGGGATATTCAAACAGCTCTTGTATATGCATTAGGATCTTAGTGGCTAGTAGGGGTTTATTGTCACTAGGTAGATTATGAATTTGTGAGTTGGCATGATATTGTCTTTGTTTATGTACATAGGAGACCCCTACATTAGATTGAGTACTCCAAACTTCATCTTCATCATCGTATAGTTTGTTGGTTCTCCAATGAATTACCTTACTGGTTATTGCATTATCATAGTCTTTTAAGAGAGACATAGTTGTGAATTTGTGTGTGAGTTGTTTGCAATTACTTCTTTTCTAAGAGATATATCATGAATACTTTGTTACAGTGATCTTGTATGATGTAACTAATCTAAATAAATAGCACCATCTTTAACAACGATGCCAATGATGAGTGGCAAGGTACCCCTACACTCAACCATACAAATATGAGCATTCACGCATGATCCGGTTGAACTCTGTAGAAAAACTAGTTGTGGTATCTAGATAGTTATTCGTTAATAGTAGTTTGCTATCTTCCCACCTAGACTAGTATTTGCTTTGTCACATATGGTTTACTCTAGAGTGAGGTGTATGATGTGGTCCTAAACTAGTGCTACTCCTAGAGGCAATAGAAAATAACTTTGATTAACCTAAGAGGGAAAGGGTGAAGAGAGTTTAAGCTAGCCTAGGTGCGATGAGAATCCATCCCTTAATCATATATACACCTCTTAGACCTCGTGTACTACCACTAGGATTACCAAGCGCATGTCCTAGGTACACTACTAGGATACCAAGTAGTCACACTTAAATGCTCATGATTAAGTCGTACTCATTCTGCATTTACTAACAGGGATAGGAGATGAGGGTAGAGAAATATTAATTATGAAAGTAATAAATAACAATTAAAATTAAGTGAATGCTAAAATGATGAAGGAATCTTGATCTTTATTGTCAATCATGTGCGTGTCCAAGTATGTCACACTTGAATAAAGGTTTCATACAATTACAATCATTACATTGTGGGCATGCACTGGGGAAAGGGTTGAGAGGAAAAAAAATGACAAAAAGATCCTATTCTAATACTAACTGACTCCTCTTCTTTTTCGTGCATCCCATTGTGTATTTATAGGCTCACATGGGAACCACGATATCATGTATTCGATATCACTTATCAAGTTGCAATATTGCGTACCCGATATCGAGGGTCCAATATTAGAGCCTGACAAATCATGGCTCATTAGTAAACATAAAGTAAATGAAATAGGTTTTAAATCTAAGTGACAGTAAACAAATCTAATCTAGCTTATGCGATGAGCAGTCGGTCTTGAATTTCCATTCACACTTTGGACTTCATGTAACTACTACTGGGATTACCAAGTGCCACACTACTAGGTGTACCAAGTGATAGTATTACTAGGTTACCAAGTAGCTACACTTAAGTGTTCAAGATCAGTTGTACTCATTCCCCTTAATAGGAATTGTAAAATGCATATAAAGTGAATTAGTAACTAATGAAAATAGTAACCATTAAGCTAAGTGAAGTAATCTTGATCTTTATTTCTTTGCATGAAACATGTCCAAGTACATTCCACTCAAATAAAGACTCTGTTCAATTACTAAACATCACATTGCGGGCATACACTCCCAAGTGCTAAGTGCAAAAATTACGAAAACAAATTGATGTAATTTCGCTAAGTGTGAAACAAAACTGTGTGTGGATGGTGCATCTAAGTGTTATATTTATAGGCCTACACACATTTGTAAGATTGGATACATGACATTAGATCTTATGCCTTGATATCGGGATTCAATATTGCAGCTCCGGTATCGAATGGCTGAGAAAAAATTGATTTATCACTTTTTGTATTAATAATAAGAAAAAAAGTATTAATAAGAAAAGTTACTATGCTAGTATTATTCTATATTATTTGTAAGGCTTTCTACTTAATCATTAAGCATGTGTTGTACTCTACTTTTTTTCTTATTATTCATACTTTTTAGCATCGAACACCCCATAATAATGGAATTGTATTTGTTTTTTAAAATTCCAAGATGTAATTTATTAGTTAGCGGTACAAAAACCTTTCAACCTGCCAAGAAAAATGAAGAAAACGGTAAATACCCTAAGAGAAATGCCATTTTTGAAAGGTGTTCCCATTTTGGAACTAGAATACGTGAAACATTACCAATCAATACAACTAGTGTTCGATGAAGAATTTTTGAAAGAACCAACCAGTTGTGTGTTCGACTTGGCATATATCATGTTAGCAAAGAGGAATTCCTCACCAAGTGGTTGATGTCATTGCACTTACTTCAGGAAGCTTTCCAACATAGGTTTATTAGGAAGTATTCCTTGTAGCATTGCAAATCTTACAACTCTTTAGTCTTTGTAAGTATTTCCATTTAGTAGTTTTCTTATTTCCTTGTTAATTTAATTAGTAACACAACTTCCATGTTCCTTTGCAGACATCTCTCTAACAACAACTTTAGTGGGAGAATACCTAAATTCCTAGCTAATTTGATAGACTTAACAAACAACTTAAGTCACGGCCTCATGGGCACCTATGCAATTTTTAAATTTTCTACCATGAGCAAGTTTCAATTGGAAGTAATAATATTTTTTCATTGCAAAAGTTTGGATAATAACTAGTTTGATTCTTTAGCTCATGCATTTGTTAACTGTTGAGGCCAACCTCACCCATGCTAGGCATAGGGCCTTGACCAACAAGTATTTGACATAGCTAAAATTCAGTAACCCAGGAATGTTTATTATAGTTCACACAGGAGTTTGGAAATTGAAGTACATGAGAACTTACCAAAGTTCCTTTGACTTGAATTGTAACATGGCCTCTTATTGCTGTTTGCGTAGCCCTCCCATTGTTGGTCAGAGTTTTGGAAAGCCTAAAATCTGCAACTTTTGCATTCATGAGCATGTCCAGTAGAATGTTGCTAGACTTGACGTCTCTGTGTATGATTGGCGGATCAGCATGTTTGTGCAAATACAAAAGTCCTATGGCTGCCCCCAATGCTATTCGAAATCTCCTTCACCAGTCTAGACGAATTCCCGTCTTTCCTATCAATATGCCAGATCAATTGCAAATCAAGTTATGGATGCAGTGGACAGTACCCCTGTCAATGCTTACTCAGTATCTTCTTCTATTACACATGCATGATTCATGAACGTTTCCAAGTTTCATTTCCATTCATCATCGTCTTCCCCAATGTATGCTTCGCTAGATTTTTTTAGTAGAATCCAGAGATAGAAATATACATACTTAGAATGTTATTACGCAAGGGACGAAATGCATATTACTGTTATGGATATGCAAGATATATTTTGAATATCTATTCTTCGGCTTTTAGGAATCCAAATATTAGCAGTTTAGCTCAGAAATGGTAGCGTATGTTTCTCTGGATGTTGTCCATGGTCTAATGAACTAAATGCTGATTACAATTTATGAATTATTGAATTTCAAATACTCATATTATGCTACAGGCTTTTTTTTAGCTCATTTTCTTATTTCAGTTTTCCCACGTGACGTGGCAAAGGTAGCTGGCAGTTTAGGGTTAGGGTTTCTCCTGCAGGCTTCTATTTACAACGGAGCCAACCAAAGCCAAAGCTATAAAAATTACATACCTCAAACTTACTTAACGATACAACCATGAAAATACAAGTAAGTTTGGGAGGACAACGATTGATTAACCTTAAGTGTTCCATTCGGGCGTGTAAGCACTTAGTCCTTGGAGTTCGACCGGATTGCACATGAGATGCTCGTATTCGTATGGTTGAGTGTAGGGGTACTTTGCCACTAATCATTGGCACTGTTGCTAGGGACTTAGTTGTTTGTGCACTACGTAGAACATAGGAGATCATTCATATCATTGGGACACTTAAACGAACCCTTAGGGTTGATCAAAAGAAAAATAAGATAATGGTAAATAGCACACCAAACAAGACTAAAATGTCTTCTTCTTCGCACAAAAGCACTTTACCACCTAGGAACAACACAAAAGACAGTGGACAACACAACACACATAACCAAGAATTGCCAGTTTCTCAATAATTCTGTGTGGTATATATTTATCACGATGAGTATATACCTGACTTTACCTTTATTCTCCATCAAGATGAACAACTGCATTGGAGAGACTTGGAGGGTAACATAGTGTTGCCTCTAGACCAAGCAATCCCCAAGATGCTCCTTCGTGCTCTTGCATGAATAGGCATGCCACAATTGTATGCAGAGTACGTTGCATGTGATTATGACACATGGGACTACCATCCCATAGAAGTGCAATGTCAACGGGACTTGAAATAGGAGAGATACTATAGATTGTTGAAGCGCAAAGGACCCCATAATGCTCCACCTATCTTAAGTAAAATTGAGGGTGATGAACCTATTTCAATAGGTTCTCCACAAAATGATGTTCCCCCTCCTAACAATGGTGAGGAGGTGGTGTATTAGAACCTTCATTCCATGATTCACAACCCTGGTTCTGATCCCCACGAACACCAAGTATTCAACGAGGGAACATGAACACATGATAAGGGCAAGCATTCTAATCATCATCACAATTGGAGCTAGGACCACCGAAGAGAAGGTAGGAAACATCATCATTGTGATGGTTCTCCTTCTTCTTCATCTTCATCATCACATTCATCCTCTCCTTTAGTATCAGGATGCAATCATAAGGAACCTAATTATGAGGATAAAGGTAAACAGAATGAGAAACCTCGACGAGAGAGTTGAGAGCGAGGACGAGGGCACTCTAGAGAATCACAGCATGGAAGAAGGGAAAGTAGGGAACCATGCAGACATCACAGATGCTATGAAATAAATGACCACGAAGAACCCCTACTTATAACCCAAAGCATGTTAGACATCACGGAGGCTGTAAGAATTCCTACAAAGCACTAGAAAGATAGCAGGATCAAGAGATTAGACATGAATAACATCCCACGATTTGAGGGGGGATACAATGCTGATCCTCAGAACCATTCACAAGCATTTCATGATGCATGTGCCTTGCAGAATTTTGAGAACGAATGGAAAAAATTAAATTTGTTCCCAAGGACACTGATGAAAGAAGTGGAAAGCTGGTACCAGTCCTTAGAACCGGAATCCATTCGAAGGTGGAGTACGATGCTAGAACTATTTAATGATAAATATCAAACATACTCTCAAGTGTCCAACCTATGAAAGAAAATCCAAGGATGGAAGCAGGAAATTCATGAACCCTTGGATGCTGCCATGGGCCAATATTATGCACTATTACATCGTTGCCCAGGCCATGGTTACACACAACAGGATAAAGTATGCCATCTCATAGATGGACTTAGGCATGAAACCAGGAGAACCCTTGGAATGTATGCCCAAGGGAGATTATCAGAGCTTAGGTCCTATCAAGTTCATAGATTGTTGGAGCAAGTAGCTAAGGAAGAAGGAGAGCTACGTAAGAGAGAAAGTGCGAAAGAGTACAACCGTGATCCTTCCCTCCAAAAAAGGGGAGTGAGATTCTATGAGGAGGAGGAAGAGTCACCACTCAAAGAGATGGTGAATAGGAAAACCTTGCCACTCCAAAAATTAATGACAAAAGTGTCAGCGAAGGTAGACCAAATGTGAGACTCCTTAGATAGTAGATTTAAAATTGTTCTCAAAATCATAGAGGAGTCTAAGGAGCCAAGTAGTGACTATGATAAAAAGAAAAAGAGAGATTTGGACCATGCACATAATAAAGGTAAGGGTAAAATGGCTATCACTGAAGAGGTTGTGGATTCAGATATGGACAATGATGGTGGATGTGAGATATGCCAGTATGACCATCCTAAGGGATGTTGCCCAATAATCTCACATCTACAAGAGTCTGGGGTGTATGCACTCAACCCATGACTTAACAAACGACAAGCACCCTGACAGTTACCTTATCCCCAAGGTAACCCAAGGAAGTTCCACCAACCATTAACGTATTACCCAAGTGGAACTCCGCCACAACCTATTGAGCAACACCAGCAGTGGCAATACCCACAGTCATGGGGGATGCCACCCCCAAGGCAACAATACCCTTACCAGCAACCAGATCCGTATGGCTACTATGTGCAGCAACCGATCTCTCCACGTGACTCTGTTGGTTACGTGACTCCACAACATCACTACCAAGCTTGGGAGTATTATAGGACTCCTTCTCCTAGGGGAGACACACCACATACATACCATCCTCCAAATCCATCCGCATCTCTCACATCGATAGCTCCATTATCACCTGCTCTAGCAATGCAAGGGGTACTCCCCACTCAACTGCAACAACCCAATGTCATAAAGGCTATGAATCCTCAATCCATAGTTGGTTCTGATAACATTATGTAGAAAAGATCTTTCTTCAAAACCAATAATCCAACTAAGCCCTCACCATCACAAGCAGTTGAACAACTAAACAACTCCCTACCAAGTAAAGCTTCGGGGCCTCCTTCAACCCAAAATTCAAGCTTAATGCACATAGTTATGTTAACACATGTTGTTACTGACTAGATTAAGGTGGGCCACCTTCTTAGGGAATTCTCTAATCCTAGGAGTCCTCTAATCTATCTCCAAGTCACTAGGAATGAACCATGTAAAGCTCTTCTGGACTCAGGTTCTGGAGGCAACTTAATATCATAAGAAATGTATAAATCTTGGAACCTGCCTCCATTAAGGAAGAGTAACATCTGACTAGAGCTAGCTGACCAATCCATCACTATCCCCTTGGGACTTGTGGAGGACATTGTTACCACTATATGTGGTTGGTCATATCTAGCTAATTTCCTAGTGATACAAGTAAACAACGGTAAAGGGGACTTCCCAATAATAATGGGAAGAGCATGGCTAAGTATTATAGATGCACACCTAGGAATCCATGATCTTTCCCTAGAAATATCCAAGAAGAACACTTTTGAAAATATCGAGAAGAAGAAAGTTCCATGTATCGCATATAGTGACAGAGGGTGCCATTGTGTGCAGAAATCATGGGTTATGCGAAGTTTAGCATTGCCTGCATGCAATCGGTGTGCACAAGACATCAATATACAAAAGTTCCTATATGTAGCAGCCACACGATAAGAAGACACCCTGTGGTTGATGGCTAATCAAGAGAGAAATTCGCTAACATGCATGGAACTCATTGAGGGAATAACTAGTGCTTACATTGAAAGCATAGATACACTGGAGCAAGTCCGTTGCCAACTTCCAAACCTTAACCTCAAAAACATCAACTGGGAAAAGTTGGAAATTCCTGAGAGATTTAAACAAGAGCCTCTAGATTTGAAATCATTGCCCACCAGTCTAGAGTATATGATCCTCAAAAATGGAAAACTGGTGATCATCAACATAAGACTTGTTCTCAAACAAAAAGAAAGACTGCTAAAAGTGATAAACAAGTGGTGAAAAGCCTTTGCCTGATCATACCTCGAGTTAACCAGAATAGATCCTAGGATATGCTAGCATAGGATTTACATGGACCCCTCCATGAAACCTCGAAAACAACCGCAGAGGTGATTGAACCCAAAATTGAAACAAATAGTAAAAGAAGAGATAGAACAGCTTTGTAAGGATGGGTTCATATATCCCATTGTTGATAGTGAATGGGTTAGCCCTCTAGTGATCATGCTAAAAAAGGGAGGCAAATGGAGGGTGTGTATGCTAAACATGACAACATTCAAGGATCACTTTCCGTTGCCATTCATTGACCAAGTCTTAGACACCATAGCAGGGCATCGCTATTATAGTTTTCTGGATGGTTATAGTGGATACAACTAAATACGGATAGCACCAGCAGATCAAGACAAGACAATGTTCACCAGTCCTTGGGGAACGTTTGCATATAAACAAATGTCATTTTGCTTGTGCAATTCTCCTACCACGTTTCAACGCCTAGTTCTAAGCATATTCCAACAGCAAATAGGAAATGGAGTAGAAGTTTTTATGAACAACTTCTCCACTTATGAAACAACCTTTGATCAAGCCTTGGACTGATTAGAGAAAGTGCTAAAAAGATGCATAGAAACCAACTTAAGGCTCAATTAGTAGAAAAGCCATTTGATGGTTCAAGAAGGCATAGTACTTGGGCATAAGATTTCACATTCAGGAATAGAGGTAGACCCAGATAAAGTTAGGGTTATCCAAGGAATCACCTGACAATTGGAAACTTTCAAAGACATTTGGTCATTCCTTGGACACATTAGCTACTATAGGAGATTCATTGAGAACTTCTCCAAGATTTCCAAACCGTTGGTGAAACTAACAAAGAAGAATGCACCATTCAAATGGACCAGGGAATGTGAATGAGCATTCCAAACCTTAAAATAAAAGCTTGTGGAAACTCCCATTCTACAAGCCCCTGACTGGTCCAAACCATTCCATATAATGACTAATGCATCCAATTATGCCTTAGGAGCCATACTTACATAATTAGATCACCAAAAATGTCCTTATTACATCCACTGTGCAAGTAGGAGTATCATCAATGCACAACTTAACTACACAACTACAGAAAAAGAATTAATGGCTGTAGTGTTTGCACTGGATAAGTTTAGGCACTATGTGTTAAGCTAAAATGTGTACATTCATACATATCATAGTGCAATCAGGTTCCTCATGAACAAGCCAATAGTTAGCCCTCATATTATTCAATGGCTAGTAATCCTACAGGAGTTCAATATAATGATGATAGATCGAAAGGGCATCGAGAACATAGTTGTAGATCACTTATCTCGGTTGCACTGGGATAGCAAAGAGGATGAATACACCATATTCGACCATTTTCCTAACGAAGCCCTCTTTGCCGGTGTAGTGAATAACCAACCCATGGGAACGAATTGGTATAATAGCATTATCACCTATCTCCTTTCCCAACAAACACCATAGGAGCTAGACTTTAGGAAGAAACAATAGTTTCTTCATAGAGCCAAGTACTTCATGGAGATCAATGGACAACTTTACAAAGTTTGTCCTAATGGCTTGGTTCGATGGTGTGTGCTCGATGTGGACCAACTAAGAGTTCTCCAAGACACTCATGAAGGCCCTTGTGGGGGTGGTCACTATGCAAGGAGATGTACAGCTATTAAGATCCTGCTTATAGGATATTACTTGCCAACATTATTTCGGGATGCCCATCAATTTGTCCAATCCTACGGGCACTGTCAACGTGATGGAGGAATGAATGCTAGAATGGAGGATCCACAACAATGGATTCAACCTTTGGAACCCTTCAACATTTGGGGAATAGACTTTATGGGCTATCTAACAAAATGGGCTGAAGAAGCTACTATTACAGATTGCACATGGTCTATAGCTGCACGATTTGTGTAATAATAAGTCAAATAGGTTTGGTATGCCATGTGCACTTATCTCGAATAATGGAACACACTTCACAGGTGAAACCTTTCGGAAGTTGATGTAATGCTTAGGGGTTGAACATAAATTGACTACACCTTATCACCCCCAAGCTAATGGCCAGGCCAAGGTCACTAATCGGGAGATTACTAAAATATTAACAAGGACAATTAGCAAATATAGGTGAGATTGGAGCACTAAACTGAATGATGCTCTTAGGGCATACTGCTGCACTTGGAAACTCCCTACAGGCTACTCTCCCTATGAGTTAGTATACAGAAAACTTCCAAAGCTTCCAATTCAAATCGAGCTCCATACACTATTCATGGCATGTGACCTCCACCTTGACCTTGATCTAGCATAAAAACAAATATTAGCAACTCTAAACGTGCTAGACGAAAACCGATTGGTTGCCCTGTCATCAAATGAGTTGCACAAAACAAATAACAAACAACATCATGACTTAAAAATTCAAAAGGTTAAGTACCAACCAGGAGATAAGGTCTTTTACTGGAACCCCACACGTGTGCCATAATGCACAAAATTTCAAACCTTGTGGGAAGGGCCTTACATCATTTAGACAACCTTTCCTTCATGAGCCATGACCATATACAAACTTGAAAGCCCTGATAAAAGATTATTATTCAATGTGCAACAAACCAAACCCTTCCATGAACTTAGAATAGCTGGTGCACATAATACCTCTGAGAGAGGACTACCTTTCTCATTATTTTGGATCTCCCCCTTCCAACTTAATCATGGGGGAGATGGCCACCTATGCTGATCATTTGCAGCCCTTAGTTCCTTTTTGAGTTTTTGTTTTACATATATTTTTTTTACAAATTTCTTTAACTTTTCTTGTTTTTTGTTTTGCAACATCGTTCATACTTCATTTATTTTTGTGTTTATTTTTTTTGTTTTGTTAAGTTTTTCACTTAATAAGTGCTCTGAAGATGGTATGAACTATATTCCATTGATTACTAATGTTTGGTTTTTACCTTTGAGTTATGATGTTGATACTAAGGTATGGTTCTTTTGATATAACAAGCAATGAGTCCACATCATCCATGCATCCATAAGTTTCTATGGTCTCTCTTAGCCTGGAACTATACAGTCCCTTTCTCAATAATAAGAACTATCAACGAATAGGTGACTAGGCATTTGTCAAACTAAGGAAGGACTCAAGGACTGAAAAGGGTGTGACTTCATGGGAACTCGATGCATTTATGCTAGCCATTCTCTTGGGTGCTTAGATGTTTTCTTCTTGAGTTTTCCCTACCATTCTGACTATTGCTCCATTATCGAGAAGCTAAGCTAATAAAAATAATAAGTCTTTACATGGTGTGGTTCTCACGCAAAACACAAAAAAAAAAAATAGTGGGAATTCAAAGCACATCCCTTAGATGGAATAGTCATCTTGGCTACAAGCACTAGTTATGGAACTAAATAAACATGTTCCCTCTAACTAAGGCCCTTCTCACTTCCTACTTTCTCCTTTTTCATTTCGTCAGAATGATGGTGAATCTTTGGCAGATGCATTCTAGTTACTTCAAGTGGATTGATTGGCCAAATGTATTAATGCGAAGTCACTAGATGTGGATTGTTTGAGGTTGGATTTGGAATGAGATCTACTAAGTCACATTAACCATTAATACATAAGGGGCTATACATCACCTTGTTCTTGAGACTCCATTCCATTCTCTTCTTTCCACCCTTCTTTCTCCATTTTTCACCTCATAGCCAGTTGTATCAATAGTCTATATCTTGGTTCATGCATTGTTTTCTTTTTGGTAAATTCTTGTGGTTAAGACTTTAACTCTTGCTTCCAAATGACATTCCCAGAGCCTACGAACTCTTTGAATGTGGGATTGTCAGGGCATTAAGGGCATGATCCTGCTTTGGGGAGGATCCACTGGCATTCCTCTTTGGTGCATCCATTAATTTCTTTCTCTTAAACATCTCTACAGTCACCATTTATTTTTTTCATCTCCATCTTTGACATCCATTTTATCGGTGTTGTCGTTGTTTCTTTTTATCCATCTTTCTTATTCCTTATCTTTTTCCATTCTCTTGCTACCGAAGGTTCGCTCTCAGTCATGGGGGTCCTGGTCCAATTTTTTTGATTTTCTCTTAACCCCTACACCTTGGGTAGTCACCAGTATTATATCTCCAGATCCACATTAGCCATATCACAACTCAGCCAATGGACCTTACACTGAGGCAAGGTATCAACTGCATTTTGATTCATTTACCCTTGCTAATATAAGACTGTGTTGTGTGTGCAGATGATAATCATACACCAATGGATTGGATCTGGAGGGAACACTTGGAATAGACTAGTGTTGAATTAGTTATGTAAGGAACAAGATTGATGACGCGCTTATGGATGGAAAACGAAAAGTGCAATCTTAGCATCAGTAGCAATAGACTTCTTCTTTTCCCTCTCTCTTCTCTCTTCTCTCTCAGTTGCCAAATAAGGCTGGATGTCAAATGTGTATAGTGTTCACTCTTGTTGTCATGAACACCAGTTTTGTCATGTATTGTAATGATGATCTATTCACATGTCACCCCGTTCATCATTAGTATCATTCAAGTCAATAATCTCATACCTTCCCAATATTTTGTAAGGAACTCGAGGATGAGTTTTCATTCAGTAATGGGGGTATGATGAGCCACGATATCACATCGGCCATTGCGATATTGCATTGGCCATTGCGATATCGCGTACATGATATCGTAGCCTGCCGTCATGTCTATAAATAAGAGGCGGATTTCCCTTGTTCGCTCATCTAGAGTTATCCCTTAGCCAAACTATAGCAGTTTTACCATTCCAGAGTTAGAATAATTTCCATGTGCCTATAGTAGGAGTCTCAAAGTGAACAGATCTTTATTTGAGCAAATTGTACTTGAGCACATATTTGTGTATAGCAATAAAGATGAACTTTCTAATAAACCTTGTAGCATATGGACTAAGATAAATAGGATTTAATTATTATTAAATGTTTAAATGCTTTCCTAGATAATCAATCTCTCTTAATCCTTGACTCTCCTAGTTAAGTGCATTCAGTACAACTGCTTCAAGCACATGTGCAACGCTTGGTAACCTAGTAACGAGTAATGTTTGGTAATCCTAGTAGCGTTGCATTGGTTCAAGGTGTGTGTGGCAAGTGAGAACAGATACTAATGCTAGGATACTTAGAACCTAGTTAGTGAATAGTTAATGAAAGTTAGTCATTTAGTTCTCTTCACCCTTTCCTCTTAGCATAGGCGTTAAAAAGATAAAAGTTATAAAAATCACATACCTCAAACTTACTTAACCATACAACCATGACAATACAATTAAGTTTGGGAGGACAATGATTGATTAACCTTTAAGTGTTCCATTAGGGTGCGTAAGCACTTAGTCATTGGAGTTCGACCAGATTGCGCGTGAGACGCTTGTATTCATATGGTTGAGTGTAGGGGTACCTCGCCACTCATCACAAGGATTATATGGTGATAGAACTCATTCATATAGATATAATAAAGTTTTTTGTTATGCAGTCCAACACTTTGGTCGAATCTAAGAAGCCCTTCTTCATAACATTGTAACATCCATACTCAATGCTAGATTTTTGACTTTATGCCAAGACAAGTTGCTACTAGCTTTGGGGATAGACTTGTTTGCAGTTGATGTTGAGAAGTTCATGAAGATGTTTGTGGCACTTGATGTTGTACGTAGGTTAAAATTTCAATAGTATTGCCTGAAAAAGCATCGAAAGACTTTGCATTCTTACTTGAATAAGTTTCACAATCTTGCCCATTTACCTTAAATGTGTTAAGTAAAAACTACCATGAAGGGAGTTTAATTTTGTGATGTAAGTTGCTAAGAACATTTTTTAAGCATCTTCTTTACATTTACAAAGCCATATTACCACATAACCCTGCTAGAAAAATGTTTTCTCAAAAAGAGTTGGAGCTAATAGCTTCACTCTATATTGAGAATGATACTTTGTGCTTCCAAGATGAGGTTTATGATAAAATTACATTTGGTGCAAAACACATTTCTATAGCTAGTATTCTTAGGAAGTATGATAGAATTGCTACTGTAAATTCATTAGGGAAGACATTCACCTTAACAAGATAGAAAACTCGTTGTTGACAATTGCGACATCAACTCTTATGTAATGGATAGCTGCCACAACTGTGCAGGCACCAAATTCTTGTTATGAAGAACTTGTGAGAGATTACAATACCAAGAAAGATATAATGGTAGAAGGTCTTAAGGCCATTGAATTTGTTATTTATGATACACCAGGCACATAGTTTGTCATTGTTGATCATACCCCATTTGGGTTTGAAAATGATGTTGTATTTTGTGAGCATGAAATTAAAAAGGTAGGTTTTGTTGTTATCCCAACAAGTGTTATTTTCTATCTAAACCCTGAGTAGGGAAAAAATCTTGTAAGATTTACATTTTCCAAGAATGTTGAAATGCTGAAGGCTAATCTAAAAAAACATGAATGAAAATTTAAAATTACCAACCTATATTTGGTAATTCTAATTCTATTGATCAAATACTATATTGACTCAATATTTTCTTGAAAAAAAATCAAGCAAGTCTCCCATACACTAACCACCATATGGGGCAGCATGTGGGGCTTTCTCAACCCTACCCATAACATTGGGAGAACTTCTTTGAGTCCTGATTGGGGTATTAATGCACCCCATTTGATCCACGTGGGTAAGAACCCTGCTACCATGGACCCATACATGGCTATTGCTACCATAGACCCTTTTCCTCATGCTCATTCATGATCATATACCCTTTTCCTCATTCCCATTTGCATATTTGAAAAAAAAAAAACATATGTCCCTTTCAAGTGCATCCATTTCTTTGGTAGCAGTAGGGGCTCTTAGAAATCTTACGGTTGTTCCATATGCAAAGCCAAAGTACCTTAATGAAAATGCAATTTTTATTTTGTTAAGGCTCTGCACTTTAGGTAATGTCCAGGCTCAGGAACATGTAGTTGATTATTTGTAAAACTTAACCTTTCATGATGATGTCATTGCATCATTGATAGAAGAAGAAAAATGTGTTTTCCTCTTTTGTACTTTTGAGATAGGACTTCAACTTCTAAGACCCAACAAATTGATCTTGGCACATTGAAGAATATATGCAGTTTCAAGACAACATCCAATGCTTTGATTTATGCTACCACCTTTGGCTTTCAGGTATGTCAATTTCTTTACCATTTTTCAATTCATACTTTTTTCTTTACACTTCTACCTACTTTAGCATTGTTTGGTTTAGCAACAATCGAATTCTTCTTGCCCTTAGGTTCAGTGGGTTGAATCTATATTGAGTATTAGAATTTGGATTTATGGAGATTGCTACAGTTTCTTTGTTAAGGAGCTCTTTTGGGAAAAAAATTTCAACTATCAATTTGTTATTTGCATAATTTTTAGTATTTTATTACTTTTTACATTGAAGTTCTTTTTTTATTGTGGTTGTTACAATGAAAAAGATACAATGTTGAATATACGATTCATGTATTTTCAATTGTGAAAAAATTTAGGCCTCATTTCTTGCTTATGGTAATGGTAGAATATTTTAAAATGAAAGAGACTTTTTCGGATTATGCTTGGACTATACTAGTTAAAAATTCTCCAAAAGGGAATTTTAATCCAAATAATTTAGTGGGATAGATCAAAAAAATAACCATTTTGTATGGATACCTTATGATAGAGTTGAAGATTTTGTAAAAGGTGAAGAAAGTAATCCCATGCATCCCACAACCTTTATTACAAGGAATTGTATGAATTGAAATTGGAATGAAGGAGATAGATGTTTTGTAGATCATCATATTGAAAAATTAAAGCAAGGATATTTTTGAAAATTTTAAACTTAAAAAACTGGTTTCTATCATTATAGAATCATATAGATTTCTATTTTAAAATTTTAATTATTCAATCCATGTATCATTTCAGATTGGTATTCATATGGACCACAAGCTAACTCAATGATTCATAAAGAGATTAGCAAATCTTACCATGAATCATACAAGAGAGGATGTCAATGCCAGTTCACAATTTAAAGGATGAGAATAGATGCTAGCTTTGCAATTATATTTTATATGGAAAGGAAACACGTGAATAAATATGAGAAATATGTCATACAATGTATGCTTAAAATGAAAGTGGACGTACTTTACATCCCCATTTATCCAAAGAGCCACACGAAGATATTGCAACAATGTCTAGAGGTGGTTTATCTTGTGACAAAATCTTTGAGAAGTATAATTTAGAATTGTAAAAAGGTCCAACTAATAGAGCAATTTGAATTACTTCTAGTAGGGATGAATATTTGAATAAAAAGAACATTGCATACATATTTGAAAATGTTATTAGTAGAGAATACAAGTACCACTTTAAAAGATGAAATAAGTGTTAAAAAATGGATTTATGCACATTCAGAATATGTTTTTTTATCATCAATTTTTTATTAATGGTGAACCATTTATTCTATGTTTTGAATCATTATGGATGAGAGAAAAAATGTTGTAGTTTTCCCATAATAGTTTGTTAGCCATAGATTCAACATTCAACACTAATATATATGAAGTAACATATATTAATTTTAATGTTAAATAGCTTCTCTAGAGATAAACATGTAATGATACTAACTCATATTTCTTTTGTATGTAGTATTCACTTTATTTTGTTATGGCCTTTGATAATCATGATAATGGAATTCTAGTTACATGGGTCATATCATCAAGAGATACAACGAAAGATATTCAATCTTGGTTTCAAGCATTAGTTCAAAGTGCTTTTCAAGCAAAACTAGCTTGGAATGTTACATATATTTTAGTAGATGATGCTCTTGCAAAAATTGTAGACATAAGGTAAAACTTTGTTATTTATAATTAATAGCTTTATTTTCATATATTTAATTTATATTCAAATGCATTTTGTTATAAAAATTTTAATATTTCTTATATTTTCAATTTTATATATGCTAGGTCAGTTATGAACTATTAGGTATTATTATGCTTATTTCATGTACGTCGTACATGGTTGAAAAACCTTGGTAATAAGCTTAGAAATAAATTCAATTTTAAGAGTATGAATGTTGCACTTGGTCACATAATGCATGGGTGCAAGAGTGATTATGAAGTAAAACATAAATTACATCAATTTCTTGAAGAACTCAAAGAAGAAGGAATATTGTTATAGTATTTTGAATGAACATGGATGGTGAATGAGAAGTATTGTAAATATAATATTTTAATAATTGTTAAATAATTAGTTATTATAATTTTTTTCTAAAAAAGTAATATTTTGTAGGTATGTGGGTGAAAGCATATAGAAATTTAGCACATGCAAATCAAAAAATAAATAATGCACTTGAAGGATATCATGCCTATTTGAAGTAAAAGTTTCTATCTAATAAACAAAGAAGAAAAGGTAAAAAAATAAATTAGTTTCTTTTTTGTCTTTTGTAAGTTGAGGTTAGATATAAACATGGTTAACATTTAGAAGATTGGTTCTATTGACCAAATACTATATTGACTCCATATTTTCTTAAAAGGAAAATCAAGTATCCCATACACTAACCACCATATGAGGTAGCATGTGGGCCTCTGTCAACCCTACCCATAATGTTAGACTTAAATATGAGCCTAATTTCTCCTTGATATGATGTAACTACATAGCTACATCAATTTGTATTCCAATTTCCCTGATCAAGCCAACTTTTCTACCAATCACATGGAGCCTAGTGCACATATTAATGCCTTTGAGAATAGTTTGAGCCATTAGTGCTAGGATTTCAAGGTGTCCCTACTGTGCAACCATTTCTAGGGGGTTTTGCCTAGAGCCAAATCTATTTAATTAGCCTATGAGCCTCTAAGGTTAAGGCTACAAGATGTGCTCCCTTGTAATGCTTTTGGTGTTGTCGTAGATCCCGTCATTAGAGAATCTCATCCAATGCTTCTGCAACTGCAATTTGTTGTAGGTAGAGTATAGCAATCCAAGCCAAAAAAATTGCTCTATGAGCTTTGCTTGCCTTTAGCAATATATAACTCTGGCTCAACATTCCATTCCATTCCATGATTGTAGTGATTGAAAACATTGACAACTAGAATAGTCATGCTGAGGGGTCTGCGGTCATGGTACAACCCTAACCTCACCCCCATTCAAAGGGCTATTGCTAGAGGGGAAAATGGAAGTGGAGCACCCAAGCCAATCTTGTCGATCAAACCCATACTTATTGAGTGTTTCAACAAATGAGTGCTAGGGGTTTGCACAGTGTTTTCAGTGGTAGGACTAAGCCAAAGCATAACAAGGTTTTTAGGTGTGCAAATGATGGTGCAAACGTGCAAATGCATGCAAAATAGTGAAAAAATGCAAGTGCAATGCTAAATTCCAAAGAAAACACTTGAAAAATGCAAAGGAATTTGAAAGAGGAAAAGTAGCACCATCCCAAATGGGAGAGCATAGTAATTATTGAAGAAAGGTGAGAAGGTACATGGTGTACATCTAGGCATAGTAGGCAGTGTAGTCATAATCTCTAGGGCATTTGAGCTATGAAACTAACATTTGTTGTGAATTTTGAGCCTGCCAAGCTAGCTACTATGGTGCCTTGGAAGCTACAGTGTCTTGTGGTATACAAAGGTGGTGTCCCAAAGTTTTGCCAAGGCATTAAGTAAGTTTCAGTGCAAGGGTGCTAGTGCCAAAGTGCTAACTACTAAGATGAAATTTCCAGCTGACTGTTTTAAAATGTCAATCCCTAAAATGTGAAATGCAAGGGTATTTATAGGGTTAGGGTTGATGTGAAGTGCGAATCAGGTGCCACGTGGAAAAAGGGGTAGTTAAGGCTATGCTGACACCAGTTACACTCCCACTGGAACAAAAATGGTGCTATGCTCTAGTGTGCTCTAATGGACCCCAAGAGACTGCCAAACTATGACTACACTGCCAAGATTGCATGTGCTAGATCTGAAAAGACTCCTCTTTACTGTAGTAGTTTTGCATTACTGTGCTAGCTATGCTCTAGAGCGTATCCCAATAGTTAGGCAAATTCTACAAAAATTGAAGTCCAGTGCTAGCTATGCTATGGAGTGTAGTGGGAAGAGTGAGAACATAGCACAACACTTAGAAAGATTTGGCAAAATTTGCAATCTTCATCTAGGCTACATTGGCTATGCTCTAGAGCATAGTAAGAGGGGTAGCTTTAGGAGTTAGCAAATTTGACAAACATTCTTTCCATGCTGAGTTAGCTTGACACTTAGGAAAAATTGGCCACTAAAGTGGATGCTACATTGGCTATGCTCTGAAGCATAGTAAGGAGAATGAGAGCATAACACAACACTTAGAAAAATTTTTACAATTGTTTTCGACACTTAAAAAATTTTGTAATTTTGGTTTTGTGCTATGTGCCACACTAACTATGCTTTGCAGAATAGTCCCAGTGGTAGAAGCATGGACCAAACACTTAGGAAAAATATGCCTGATGTTAACACTTAGACAAATTTTCCTTTGAGATGCTATTACCTGAATTTGATGGTGTTTCATTAGTTCCTCTTTTTTGACATTTGGAGGAGTGTTCCTAGAGACATTGACAAAGAACTCAAAATACCACAGTAAGTGCGACACCAACATTCCTTATTAGTACCTAATCAAAGGGTGCTTCGTTGGGCTTAAGAGTGCTAAGGTAATGGTATGCTATAGGGAATGGATGTAGGGAATTGGCTTGGGATAACAAGGGAGGAATGAGATGCAAATGGTGTATCATGCTATAAGATGTAGGGTTAACATGGCTGACTATGTTCATGACACCAGGGTGGCTTATCACCAAAATGATGGCCTCTCATCGAAGTGCTTGTGAGAGAGCCATTGTCCATAGCACTACAATGAATTACCCTTGACATGTTGACCTCTTTTCAAAGTGCTTATGAGAAGGCTAATGTGAATTTAGGGTTGGACTAGTTGTCAAAGTGCAACTTTGTTACATTTTGCTTAGGGATATGTGTTACCCCCCTTTGCTCTTTTTTTTTTCTTTAAGTTTTATGATTTTTTCTTTTGCTGTTTTCTTTCTTCTTTGAGAATTGCTAACTACAGGATGCTTATCATTGAGTTGACTACATGCCACTCGATGGGCTTTGCTTAGAGACAACTATGTCACATCTATAGAATAGGTGTTTCCTCCCCAAGATGTATTGCATTACATCTGCTTAGGCTTTGACTAGCCCATAGAGGCTCCCCATTGGATGCATTATGTTATGTCCATTGCAGGAAGGCTGGGAAATGTAAGGTAAAGGGTTAACTGCAAGTAGGCTATAGCAGGGTAATAGGGATGTGCACTCTCGAGTGGCTTGGTGAGTTTGACCAAGCACATCAGAGCAATGTGTGGACTTGCTTCTACAAAGAAACATGTCTCTAAATGATTTCCTCCAGGGCTTTGTCCTACAAACATAACATAGAGAAAATAAGAAAACAACCATACAACATGAGATGAGAGAAAACTACTAGTTGCAAGGTTACTGCAAGTGCCACAAGTGTTGGGCCAGTTGCAAAAGCTTGCAGTGCCAAAGCAGAAAGGCCAGTGTACATGCCAGAGTTAGAAGGCTACAAAAGCTCCAATAGCCACACCAGAAGTGAGCACGCTAAATAGGCCAACAAGGTGGCCAAGGGTGATGGCAATGCATATGCTTGAGAGTCCACAACAAGCATACAAGCTTAGAAATCTAGCAAAATGGCAGAGAGCCAAGCTACTGGAAGCATTTCCAAGCCCAAGAAATGGTGAGAGCTGGAGCATGGTAGTGCTATGGTTGGGCCACAATACTACTAAGACTCTAGCAAGTGGTGCTAACAATGAGAGCTCTAACCAATAATGAAATACCCAAGGCTGGTAATGCTATTGGTGTGGCCTAGGGGTGGTATTACTAGTGATGGTGGTAGTAGCTCCAGAAGGTTAGCAACATTCCTAAGGGTATCTTAGGAGGATCAGCAAAATACCAAGGGAGATGACGTTGTAAATGTTCTAGAGGCTTTTTCTTGATGATGTGAACTCCATTCTAGAATTGCAACACCCTGCCCCACCTTGCCTAGAAGGTATGGGTAGATGATGGAGGATTGGAAGTATTTGTGCTTAGTTGTTTCACAAAACTATGCATGTTGAGCTATGTGTGTTGATCTGTGAACCTATTTTAAGGTCTTGGTAGACTGCATGCTATGTTAGTTTAAGGTCCTAATAGACTGTGAACCCAATTTAAGGTCCTGGTAGACCATGATGTGCTACTTTAATAGACAATTGTGTGCTAGTTTAATGTTGCAGCGGATGATGGATGTTATGCCAGTTTAACATCATGACATAGGAACATGTTGTACCAATTTATACTCATAGTGGACTATGTTGTGGATGCCATTTTTAGTGTCATGGCCCAAAGAGGAGTTGTGCTAGTTTATAGTCATAGTAGACTTTCTATGCCAGCTTAGCGTCATAGCAGATAGGTCTACTCTGGATATGAGTTTAACATTATAGCTTACGGACATTTTATGCTAGTTTATAGTCAGAGTAGACTTGCTGTGCCAATTTAACATCATAGCGGACACTTGCTTACCTTGCTTTATCATTGATGTGGCACTGCATACTAGGCATAGTATGTCTTTAGGTACGAATGGTTGATTAGATTGGCAACCTCATTGCCATGTAGATCAGCAACCTTGAATGCTCCTGTCATAGGCCTTGGTAACCAACAAAGGCCCTTCCTAGTTGGCTGAGAATTTATATCCAAGTTTTCGAATGATCTTGAGGCTTAAGTACCCTTTTTTGATCAACCATTAATGTTGATTGTGATGTTTCTTCTGTCATTGCTTTTCTTAATACCATTCAATGCAATCAAGTGTCTACATGTGCTCCTCCTCTATAGAGTTGAGGTCAATGATTCTCAACTCGTTGTTCTAAGCCTCATCAATGAAGCTAGAGAGAATCATGTGAAGTGATGGAACTAGCAATTCAAAAGGTAAAATTGCTTCAAATCCATTCACAAGGCTATATGGCATCTTATCTATTATTGTTCTGTGTGTTGTGTAATACGCCCATAGTGCGTATGCTAGCTACTCATGCCATTGTCGTTTGCTACTACTAAGCATCTTCCTTAGAAGGTTGACGATGACTTTGTTTATAGCCTTTGCATGGCCATTTACCTACAGATAGTATGGTGATGAAAAGGAATGCTTAATGCCAAGGTGTTCACAGAAGGCTTTGGTCTCTTCACTGCTAAACTGTGGCCCATTTTTTGTGACTATAGTCAAAGGTAGACCAAATCAAGTCACTATGTTATCAAGGATGAATTTGCAAACCTATTGCAATGTTGTCTTCCTAAGGGAAATAGCTTCAAACCACTTGGTAAAGTACTCAATTGTGGTTATGATGAAGTTATGTCTTGTGAAAGACTTAGGCATTATAGTTCATATATATCCAACCCCCAATGTTGGAATGGCCACATGATCTACATGGTATGCAGTTCAATGGGTGGCACATGCATTAAGTTGTCATGCCATTGACACACATCACATGTCTTAAGCTTGGAGATGCAATCGTGTTCCATGTAAGGCCAATAGTAGCTTAAGCATTTGATTTTCAATGCCATTGCCCTGGGTGCTATGTGACCTCCACACAGTCCCTTGTGGACTTGATCAATGATTGTTTGCACTTCACTATCGCTAACATAGGTTAGCAATATGCCATCATAGGATTTGTGACATAGTGTGTGATCACCTAAAGGATGTACTACTACAACCATTTTCACACTACATCCTTTTGGGTAGTGGTTAAATGTTGCAGAGGCTCACCCTATTAAAGGTATGACTTGAAGTCATCATACCATTCTTTTGCATGAGTCATGCTTATTGTAGCTATAAATGCAATGTCAGTTGTTTGTGTGATAGGTTTGGTACAATCTGTTACTAAGGCAGGAAAGGCATGAAACATGTTAGGTGCAATGCTTAAGGCTAGTGTAGCTAATGCGTTGGCAATGGATTTCTCATTGCAAGGAATGTGTTGGATATTTGTGGTTGCAAATCATCTAAGTAGGTGCTTTGCCAAGTCGCAGTAAGGTTGTAAGTGTTATGCTTTGCAAGTGTAAACCTTTGTGACTTGGTTAACGACTAATTATGAATTGCCTTAGATTGCTAGGTTTTGAATTCCTATGTTGTGGTCTACTAAGATGCCTCTAAGGAGACCTTCATACTCTGCTACAGTGTTAGTGCAAGGAAATGCATAGTGATAAGTGAAGGGTCAAATCTCCCTAGAGGGAAATGTGATTACAGCATTGGCACTACCCCCTTGAGAGGTTGAAGCACCATCAAAGTGTAAAATTACCTCAAAGTTGGCAGGCACTTGGCCTATGTTGCTAACATGCTCATCCGAAAATTTTGGATCTATCATTGCTTGATCTTTTACTGGAAACTCTATGAGTTTTGTAGCTATGGCTTAACCTTTGGTTAATACTTGTGCTATGTAGTGTAGGTCAAACTCCACAGTTATTGCTTTTCACCGTGTAATCCAACTACTTTTGTAAATGTTCATTGTAATTGCCCAGAGTACATTGCTCTTGTAGATGATGTTTACCTGGCTACTGAAAAGATAGTGCCTCCACTTCTTAAGTGGAAAGACTAAGGTAAGGTAGTTCTTCTCCATTTCACTATATTTTGCTTCATAAGCCACTAACGCATGGTTTAGGTAGTATATAGGAACCTCTAAGCCATCGTCTCACTTTTGGAAAAGCAAAGATGTAATGGATGTGTCGAAGGTTGCAAGGTAGATGTAAAATAGTTTCTCCCCTTACAAAGGGTAGACTATTGGAAGTTGAGCTAGCTCCTATTTAAGGTTGTCAAATGCCTCTTGGCATTAAGCTATCCACTCAAAATGAACTCCCTTTTTGTGAAAATGTTGCATAGGCTACAACTTGTTAGTTAACAATGCAATAAACCTATGAATGAATTGTAGTCTACCTTGTAACCCACGTAGCTTCTTAAGGTTAGCTGGTGGTGCTAAGTTGATGAGGGCCTTAACCTTATCGAGGTCTATATGTATACCTACTTCTGATACTACAAAACCTAGCATGTGACTTGTTTTGACATCGAAGACACACTTCTTAGGCTTTAGCCTAAGGTCATGTCTTAGGCAACGTTGAGTACACGATCAAATTCATTTGCATGGTTTGTGCCATTTTGGACTTAACTGCTATGTGATCAACATAGTCATTGAGCAAATCTAGTAAGTAATCACTAAAGATGTATGTCATAGCATGTTGATAGGTTTCTCATGTGTTCTTTAGTCTGAAAGGCATCATTGTATAGCAAAATTTACCCCAAGGGGTCATGAAGGTAGTACTAAGTTGGTGCTTTGAGTTTATCCAAATATGGTTGTAACCAAAGATCCCATCCATAAAGGAAAACAAGGCATGACTAGCCATAGTATCAACTAGTTGATCAATGCTAGGTAACAAAAAATTTTCTTTAATGGTCACCTTGTTCAGGTCCCAAAAATCTATGCAAATGCATATGCTTCCATTTTTCTTAGGTACAACCATGATGTTGGAGACCCAGTCTGCGTAGTCAATGGCCTGGATGAAACCAAATTTATAAAGCTTGGTGATTTTATTGTGGACTACCAATGCCACCTCAAGCCTAACCTTGCATGCTTTCTACTTGACTAGTTTTATGCAAGGATCAAGGATTATATTGTGTTGCACTATGAAGGATCTAGGCTTGGCATGTCTTCATAAGTTCATGCAAATGCCTTGATGTTATCATTGAGTGTTTTTGTGATGTTTTGGGCATGTTGAGGCTCTAACAAAGAACTAAGTTTCAATCTTTCTACCTTGCTAATAAGTGTCATTATAGGGACTTCAACAAGGGAATCCTTAGTGACATTGCCTACCTCTAGATCTAGAGCTTTGACTAGATGGTCCGGCCAATCTAGTGGTGCCTCTATAGATGCTATGTATTCATCATGGGCTCTTAGCTCAAGATCTAGGCATTCAGTATTGATGTATCACGTGAGACCACCATGAGGCCTAGTAAGGACCAAAGGTAAATGAAGATGCTTGCATGTGCTCATGATGCAATCCTACCAAGTATCTTGTAACAACCAAAAAGAATGTCAAGTTTCACTCGTCTTAGATGAAGTCAAAATATATAAAGATAAGGAAAGGAATGTAATGAAAATTCACCTAATTTTTTGAATGTGGAGCTAGATAAGCAAGTATGCAAGCTAGTTTCAAGGCTTAGCAGGCCATGGGGTGCTAGTTTAAGGTCATAGAGAACCATGGTTTTCTAGTTTAAGGTCATAGCATGCCATGGATTGTGCAAACTTCATAGGTTTAGGCAGGGCTAGGAGTACTAGAAATGTGAAGCCAAGCTTGGAATTCACTAGGCAATCAGGAAAAATTTAGAAATTCTTTTAAGTCATGGGATTACTAGAAAAAGTTTGAAAATTTTTCTAACTCTGGTTGCTATGCTCATCAATTGCTACACTTGGGAAAATGTTGAAAAATTTTTCCTAAGTGTGGGATTTTGTCTTGGTAGGTAACACATTTAATTACCCTAGGAGGCTATATATTGGCATTTTGCCAAGGTCAAAGTGTCATTTTCCAAAGTGAAAATGAGAAGTTATAGAGCATTGCATGATTGGAGTAAGGAGTGAAGCTAGAGGGTAGCACCTAGAGCATGGCATCTAGAGCATGACAAACAACATGATGCATCAAAGTGACGTCAACATCTTGGGCTTGTCAACATAGATGAGGGAGAGTGAGCACTATGACGTCTACCCCAGGCACACCTAGAAGAATAGAGAGAGTTTCCATCTATTAGGTACCCTACTACACTCTACCCTTGTGCAATTTTTTACTTTGTTTTGTCTTACCTTTTCTACTTTGCACTGCGTTGGGGTTTTAGGCTTTGGGATGGCCTACCTTGGTAGGGATCGTTGCCGCCATGGCAACTAGGGCCACCATGGCTAGAAAAATAGAGGGCATGTTTGCAAGTGATGAGGATTTTGCTTGCACATTTTTTACTTATAGGTGATGCATGGGCATGGGATTCTGTGTTTTAGGGGTTTTGCCTTCCTGCAACATAGTGATGATTTTCTACTTTTTGTGAGGGCCACAACACATGGGGATGGGGGAGAGGGTGAAATGAGGTTTTTTTGGCCATGGCTAGGGTATCCACCACCTAGGATTAATGGGTTCCAATACCCCTCTATTCTCCCCCTCTTCATTTTTTGGTGTAGGACAAATGATGGTGATGTAGAAAGGCATTAAGGTTTTTTCCCCCATTTGGTTTTTTTTATTTAAATAGTAGGATCTAGTGGAGGCCATGGTTACCACAATAGTGTGACCAGTGCTAGGAAGGGCATAGGTGCATGCATGGCCATGATTTTTTGTGTGGCCATGGCATGCGGGCCAAGACAAGGATTCTAGGCTAAGGGGACAGTGATGGGTTTTACTGCAGAGGGTTTACCCTCTACTACATTTCATTCCCAATGGGCATGCGGGTGAGCATAGAGCATGGGTTAGAAAGGCATGGGTAAGGCAAGGGCAAGGTATTGTAGGAGGTAAGGACACATGGGAATGCCATTAGGCATAGGATGCATCAAGGCACAACAAGGGTTGGGAGGTGCATAATGTTAGGCATGTTCTTGATGTTTCTAAAAAGATGATTGGCATGATGATTTGGGTTTAAATTTTTCATGTGGAAATAATTAGTGGAAAATTTCCAAGGCCATTTTAACAATTTTGAAGGGTACAAAGACTAGCACAATGTATACTTTAGAAGCTAATATATGTTTGCAGGATGATTCTATGGCTACAATTACTATAGGGGAGGATACTAATTTATAGCATAAACAGTTTGGCCATATTAGTTATTCTAATTTAAAGGTATGTCAATTTCATTCTTGCATTCCCAAATTTATAGTAAGCTGCACCAAATTTTGCAAAGATTGTGTTGTTGGTAAATCAAAAAGTATGAATTTTCTTAGAAATATGGGACATAGATGAGCTAATAAATTCAAACTTGTTTATTTTGATGTTTGTGGTCCAATAAATCTAGCATCATTAAGTGGTTCACTATATTTTTTACTTTCATTGATGATCACACATGGAAAGTATGGGTATTTCTAATAAGGTCCAAGGATGCGATTTTAAATATTTTTAAGTCCTTTGTTGCTAAAATAGAGACACAAATAGGTTTAAAGTTGAAATTTTTTCTTACTAATAATGGTGGTGAATATACTTCAAATGTATTCAATGGGTTTTGTAGAGAATAAGGAATTTAGCATATTCATCCTCCTCTTGCAACTCCACAAGAAAATGGAGTAGTAGAAAAATGCATTAAAACATTGGTTGAATGTCCAAGATCCATGATTGTTGGTGCAAGTTTGCCTAAAATGTTTTGGGCTAAGGCTATTATGACTACTGCTTATTTAATTCATAGGTTACCACATTCCCTTTTAAATAATGAAGTACTAGAGTCTTTGTGGAGTGGGAGACATGTTTCTTATGATCATTTAAAATTTTTTTGGATGTGTTGCTTACATGCATATACAAAAGGAAAAT
>MNCI01004050.1:1054648-1073167 GCA_015680685.1 Gnetum montanum | reverse complement strand
GCGGGGGGTGGCGGGGTGGGGGTGAGGGGGGGAGGGGACGGTGTTGTGACAGGCAGAGATGAATCTTTATAAAGCTAGATTGGTAGCTAAAGGTTATGATAAAAATCCAAGAATTGATTTCATAGAAATTTTTCTTTAGTTTTTAAGCATACTTCTATTCAAATAATTCATTCATTGGTTGTGTGTTGAGATTTGGAGTTAGAATAGTTAGATGTTAAAACAACTTTTCTATATGATGATTTAAATGAAGAAATATATATGCATCAACTAGAAGGATTTGTTGATAAAAGTAAACCTTGATATGTGTGTCACTTGAGGAAAAGTGTATATGGCTTAAAATAGGCTCTTAGGTAGTGGTACATAAAATTTAATTGTTTTATGTACAAAATGGATTATTATAGGAGTGATTTTGATCATTGTGCTTATTTCTCAAGTGATAAAAATAAATTTTTAATTGTGCTATTGTATGTAGATGATATGTTGATTGCAGTGAATGGTATATATCAAAAATAAAACAAAGCAAATATTTTTCTAGGAAAGATTTGGGATAGACAAAAAGAATTCTTGAAATGCATATTTACAGAGATAGAAAGCATAAAAAATTATGGCTTAGTCAAAGTGAGTATATTGGAAAAGTGTTAAAATATTTTAATATGTCAAAAGTAGAACTTGTAAGTACTCATTTGGCTTCCCTTTTTAATTATCTAAGAAAGATTATCCCAATACAAAAAAAGAAATTGCCAAAGTAAAAGAAATTGTATATACGTTTGCTATTGGCTCTTTAATGTATGCTATGGTATACACTCATCTAGATATAGCATATGTAGTAAGTGTTGTTAGTAGGTATATGAATAATTACAGTTGGAACCATTGGCTTGCTATGAAATGGATACTTAGATACTTAAGAGAACTCAATCTACCTATTTATGTTTCAAAAATAATGATTTGAATATTTGTGGTTATGTGGATGCAAATTTTGCCACTGATTTAGATAATAGATGTTCAACTATAGGTATGATTTTTTTTAGGCGATGTTATAGTAAGTTGGATGTCAAAAATTTAATGTCTAGTAACTTTGTTCACAATCAAATCTGAATATGTGGCATTGACAAAAGCATGTGAGGAGCTGTTCTGGTTACAAATATTTTTATAGTTTCTTAGTGTAAAGCAAGACAATTATGAAATTTTTTGTGATAGCCAACGTCCCTTACATCTAGCAAGAAATTCAGCTTATCATGATAGAATAAAACATATTGTTATTAAATACCATTTTATTAGAGATATTGTTGAAGGAGGCTTAATTAATTTCTAGAAAATTAACACTAAGAAAAATATTGCTAATGCATTAACTAAAGTAGCTGCAAGGGATGTGTATGTTTTTTGCACAAAATAGCTTGGAATAGTGGAGATGTAAGAATG
This sequence comes from Gnetum montanum, assembly GCA_015680685.1. Taxonomy (NCBI): domain Eukaryota; kingdom Viridiplantae; phylum Streptophyta; class Gnetopsida; order Gnetales; family Gnetaceae; genus Gnetum; species Gnetum montanum. The sequence continues at coordinate 1,071,748 of MNCI01004050.1, read as the reverse complement.
TAGATTGAAATGAGTGCATCTCTAACTTGAATATTTGTCAAATTTTTCTTCAAGCGGAAGAATTTTTAATTATTAGTTAATGTGAAAAATTAAATTTTTAGTTAATGTGAAGAAAAATCTTCCTCTATTTTATCAATTTAAGTTATGTTTGTCAAAACTTCTAGCTTTTTAATCTTTGCTTGAGATATGATTAGTAGTTTCTAAAATTATCTAAAGTTTGTAATAGAAAAAAGACTATTTTTCTTTCCTATAAATTAAAGGTTGGAAAGATGTGTTATGCACCACTAGAACAATAGCAACAAAGTGTGAAGGAAGGGCTTAAGAGTGTCATAACAACAATAAGCTATGAAATTTATCAAGAACAGCTTGTGTCCTTGGGATATTTTCTCCAAATAAAGAATCATTGATGAAGAAGAATGTGGAATGCTAATGCAGAAAAGAATCACTTATGCTCATATTGATCCTTACCATCTAATCTTCACTTTCATCTTCCATTAAAATAATCAAATGAGGTGGAGAGACATGTAAGACAACATAGTCATGCTTCCAAAATGGGTAGCACTTAACATGCTTCAAACTACCCTAAGGAGAATGCATTTGGACTAGGTCCAAGAAGGGTATCATGTAAATTAGAACATGAAAAGATCCTATGAACCCAAAAAGGAGTAGACAAGAAGAGATGCTACCATGAAGATCAAACATGCACACAACAAAGGGAAGTAGGCTAACACTTTTGTTGTCTTGGAAGAATTTGATGTAGATGCATTCATTTCGGAACAACTCCACTAAAACCATGAGGAGCCTTCAAAAGTGCTTATCATTAGACTTGAAGAACCTATCAAAGTCCAACTTCACTCTACTATAGTAGATACACCTAAGAGGAAGGCTACTAACTCAAGGTATAATTGGGACTCAAGGCCAAGGGTTCCTGCCAAATCTTAAAAATAATCATACAAGAGTCATGTAAGGAAAATAAGCCAAAATCATTCTCCTACTACCTCATTTTCCTCAACATGATTATTGGAGGACTCATGGCCATTATGATTGATATTCATGATACTCTAATATAGAATATGAAGAACATGAATGGAGGAGACGAAGAGAGGATTAAGAGGGACATGAGCATAGAAGGGATCACCGCTACAAAAGAGCATATGAACCCGTCCATGATGATGCAACTCTTATGAAAACCTAAAGCATGATAAATATCCAAGAAGCTATGTACATACCAAATAGGCACATGATGAATAGCTAAATCAAGTGGTTAAACATGAACAATATGCCAATAGTTGAAGACGGCTACAATGTTGATCCACATCATCACCTTTAAGATTTCCATGATGCTTGTGCTCTTCAAAACATAGAGAGTGATTTGAAAAAGTTGAAGCTATTTTTGAGAACACCTATGAAGGAAGCAAAAAGCTGGTATAGGTCATTAGAACCTGAATTTATCAAATACTAGAGTACCATGTTCGAAATCTATAATGACAAGTATCAAACCTATTCACAAGTATGAAATTTATGAAAACAAATCCAGGAATGGAAACAAGGGATTCATGAGACCCATGATGCAGTAATGGGAAGATATTATTCACTACTACATAGGTGCCGAGGCCACAGATTTTCATCAAAGGAGTAGCTCAAGCACATTGTACATGGACTACAAAGAAAAACTAGAGAGACCCTTGGGGTTCATGTCCAAGGAATATTATTAGAAATGACCATCTATCACATTCAAAGACTAATCAATCAAGTGGCAAAAGAGGAAGGTGAACTTAGAAAAAGGAAATTAGCTAAAGAGTACAATAGAGATCCATCAATCTGAAAGAGGGATGCATGAGTCTATGAAACATAAGAGGAGGAAAACTTTGATCAAGCCATTTAGCAAAAGGATCTACCTATTCAAAAATTAGTTAATGATATAGTACCCAAGGTAGAGAGAGCTTTGGATTTAGTGGATGAGAAATTTGCCACAACCTTAAAGATCATAGAGGAAAAGACTAAACAAGGGCAAAGAAAAGAAGAAGAAAAGAGAGTATCGATGAGACAGTTATAAGCAAAAAGGAAAAGTTGCTACCATTGAAGGATATACTAACTTTAGTTTAGAAGAAGAGGAAGAAGAATGCAAGGTATGCTAATATGAACATCCTAGGGGATGTTGTCTTGTTATGGTTCACTTATAAGAATCTAAGGTATATGCACTCAATCCAACCTTTCTATCCAAGAAGACTTCCTTATCCTCAACGTAATATTAGGAAACCTTTCTATCCAACCTATTATCCATGTAGAGTCTACACTCAACCATAGGAGCAATATTAGTAGTAGCAGCAACAACTGCAGACATGTGGAATGCCATTGCCAAGGCAACGGTATCCATATCAACAACCTGATCCTTATGGATACTATGTCCAATGTCCAATCTCATTAGTCAATGCAGCTATTAAACCCTCATAGTACTATCCACCTAAATATCATAGACCAATGTTGCCAAGAACAAATCTAAACTCGCACATGCTTTCACAAACAGTTGATTCTTAAAATTAACATCCAACCCCTTTACCACCAGTGCCACCACCTACCATGCAAGGTGAATTTCCATCACAAGCATAATAAAAGGAAAGCTATAAGAGTAGTGAACATACAAATAGAGGATCTTAACAACAACACTAAGGGCTAAATAAAGAAATGTCCTTTCTTAAGGACAAGTTTAGAAAAGGTTGGTAGAATTAGGACTTCATCAAGACCAACTTCTCCTACAAAGGATTCTCTTATCAAAAAAAGCTTCCATTATCTTCAAATACAACCATTCAGACTATAATGCTCATATATATCATCATTGACTAGATCAAGGTAGGGCCACTTCCAAATAATAGAATTGATCCAAGAATTCCTTTGATTCATGTAAAGTAGCTTAGAATCTACCATGCAAAGCTCTATTAGACTCAAGGTCTAGGGTAAACCTAATCTCTTACAAAATATATCAAACATGGAACCTACCACATTTGATGGAGTGCAATATCAAGTTGGAGCTTGCAAATCAATCTATCACCAATCCTTTGTGATCGATAGACAATGTAGTAACCATTGTCAATGGGTGGTCCAATCCAGTGAACTTCCTAGTAATCAAGATGAGGAATGATGATAAGGAATTCCCAATTATTATGGGAAGGGCATGGCTTAACACAATTGATGCTAAGTTAAATATGAGGGATTTATTTGTTGAGATCTGTAAAGAATACATGCATAGAGTCATACATACATTGTGAATTCCATGCATTATTGCTAAAAGTAAAGGGTGCAATAATGGACTAACACTTCAGAATGTTAACACAGTCAACACAATAGTTCACAATAGTGAAAAACAAACATGTGTAAAAGAAAGAGCAGGAGTCAAAAAACTAAAAGACACCTTGTGGCTACTAACTGAGAATCAAAAATTGTTTAAAACATGCATGGAAACATTTGAACCACTTACCAATTCCCAATATAAGAAAATGAATCCAACTAAGGACCTAAACATGAAATTAATAACTCATGATCATACACCAAAAGGAAAAGAAAATAAAGAGTTAGACAATCAAAACTCATCTATCATCTAGATCACCTAGGATGATAATCGAAAAGTTAAATCAATAAAAATGGTACATGAACCACTTAGAGTGTATGATCTAGGAGATCTAGGGAGCATTTTCTGAATACTCATCTAAGAGTTCAATCATGGGGGGAATGCCCTATTAAAAGTTAGGAATTAATAAGTGCTTTTTCATTTTGTATTTTATAATTCTTTTCAATTTATAATTTCTTGATATAAATTTTTCATATTCTTTAACCTTTTCTTACTCCTTGATACTTTTCATTTCTTAAATTTTTGACATTCTTTAACAATTTTTAATTCTTTAACATTTTCTATTCTTTAATATTTTTCATTGTTTAAAATTTTTACAATTTTTACTATATTTTTCATTTCTTTTATACTTTGTTGCAAACCATTTGTAAATAATTGTGATTACTAATAAGACAAATTACAAATAAATGCAAGATGTAGTCCAATAAGGTGAAGATTTCTCTATGCTATCAAGTTACAAAGGACTAATTATTTGAACAATGAGCCCACATCATCCATCCATCCATTCCATTAATAAGAGGTTCTTACCATGGCCATGATGATATTCTTTTCCATCATACAACTAATAATAAACATGTGATCATTATGCTTGGATCAAAAAGTGAAGAACCAAGTGGGAATGAAAAGGGTGTGACATCAAGGGAATTTGTGGATTCTTTTATATTACTATTGTGAGTTCTATCATGTTGCTAAGGTTGTATTATATCCTTGTAGATCTAATGAAAAATGGGAGTAAGAGTAAAATAATTTCTACCTTAAAATTTTAACATAGATAAAAATATAAGACCACAAAATAAATTTCTAAGGCTCCCACTAGAGAGACATGTTAGCCATGCCTAAAGGTAGGTGGCTTTTTAAAAACCTAAAAAATAAAAAAATTTGGCACAAATAAACTCCTCCCTTGGACAATACGCTAAGTGACAATACTCCTTGCAACATTGATAGTCTTATGATTGTAATTCCAAGAGATGAAACAATACGATGTCACTAGAATGTGGTCTAGACTTGGTTTGAATCTTGGATAGAAAGGCTAGAGATTACTTTAACAACTAATAAAAGACAAGAATTTATTATGCCTATGGTAAGACATGTCACATCCTAATTTCTACAATCCCTTCTACATCCATATTATCTCATTGTTTGAAGTGTTATTTTCCTAATTTGGTGGTATTGACATGTGTGTTTTGCTAAAAAGGTATGCATTACATTCAACTCCTTAAGTGACTAAGACATTTTTAGGCATGGTTATACAAGAGCATTAAGGGCTAGAGCCTGCCTTGGGGAGGATCCACTTATATAACTATTGTATCTTATGCCTACCAAACAATTCCACATCATCTTGAACCTTCGAAATATCAATAAAGACTTCCCATATCATTTACACTATCCATTCTAAACACATGAATCCATTATCCTTCCTCACAAAATAAGCATATTTTCATCATCCAAACCTTCTAAGTAACGTTAAAACCTTCCAAAACTTCCAAAAGAATTGATTTTTTCAATCAAACCCTAATGAAAAGTAAAATTTCTAGGTCTCTGATATTGGATCACCAATATCGGGTCCATACCAATATCGAATCCCCGATGTCAAGTCCTTGATATTAGGTCCCATAAAACCTATACATATCGATAGACACTTTGAAAAATTTTCACCATTTTTCATTTGAGCCAAGGTGTGTTTTTTGAATTTTCTTCTCTAATCTGAGCTTTGACCTAGTAGCTTTCCCAAGCTATAACTTGATCAATATTGTTTTGATTTTGATGCCTTTTTAACCTATTTGATTACAAAGTGCTCATCTTAGTCATGGGGGATGCTAGTGAGGAAAATTTAAATGAATTTTTTGAAAAATTCTAATACCTGAAAGATATTTTAAAGGTATGTAAAAAGTAAAATTTGAAATTTTTAATGAAAAATCAATCATATTAATGCCAAAACACTCAAATAATGTTCTTCAGGAATCATAACCATCAATATAAGCCATATATAAGGACAAATTAGACAACTATGAAGGGTTATTAAGAGATTAACACCTATGGGGTAACTTTTGCAAAAAATTTACCTAACTTTAGAATCCTAATAAACTAAGAACTTAATGAAACTAAGGGTATGAGTAAGGTATAGAATTGTTTAGAGTATATGAGAATACCTTACTAATTTCAATCCTTGATTGAATGCAGATGGTCCCAAGGAGAAGAGGAGCACAAGGAGGACCTTTACAAGGAGCATGTAAAGACCAAGAGGTCAAGGTAGAGGCTAAACTAAAGGACAAGAACCAAAGTATGAGGAGTAGGAAAATCAATCATTTATCATTCATCAAGATACTCTTACTATAGGACAATCGGTCCAAGGAGAGGTAGAAGAACCACAAGCATTAGAACAATGCCTCATGTTGCCACAAGACTACCTCCAAGTTATCTAGGAAAGATCCATCCTAACCATTGTCATTATGGAGATGAACTTTGGCCTATTCATGGAATTTGATCCTGAAGTAGTAAGGATGCAACTCCAAGTGTCACCGCTAAGGCCTACATTATCATAGAATGGTGAATTGTACCTTGGAGAAACATATCAATTTTGGCATAACAAAAAAGAGGAACTACTGTCAACATTGGAGGAGCCTCAATTTCATTCTCAATTAGGCAATTACTAAAGCTTTGAATATATCCAATGAAGGGGAAAGGTTAGCACATCTGTCCACCTAATTAGATCTTGAAACTAGAAAGCTATGGCTGAAATGAGTGTAGGACAAGGAAAATAAGAACTATAGTAAATTAACTCTAGAAGAAATAATATACTTCAAAATTGGCGCTTATCACTTGTTCCTAATAAAAGGGCTCAAGTGATTATCCACTTATGCAGCCAGAGGAACTATAATTCTAATGGGAAAATACAATGTCAACCTTGCACAACTCTATTTTATGGAAATTCAAAGATGGTTTGAAGAAACGAAGGTAGGGAAGCCAATACTTTCATTCCCTTGTCTTATCAAGAAGTTATGCAAGCAAGCTAGAATCCTAGAATACACCAATGACATTCCCAAGAGAGTCCAAAATGCTTCATACACTAGGTTGCTCAAACTAGCATCACCAAGAAAAGACCATGGTGAGGAGAAAGAGCAAGAATAAGAACAAGAGTAACAACAACAATAGTAGTAGGGCCCAACAACCAACAACAAGAGTAACATGAGTAGAAATAACAACAAGTCCCACTGTCACCATCGCAAGATTACTAACCATTGATGAGTCATCTATAGTAGATTGTAGAAATAATTAGCTAAGGAATAAGGGAAGAGGCAAATCTTTACAAATTTATTGACAATGCCAACAAACCCATAGTTTCAACTGATAAAGTAAGTGGATAGATTTCATTATAGTCAAGAAGAGAGGTACAATGGTCACAATAGATCTCTAGGAATGCTACATCTTTCTAAGTAGTGCTACAGACTAGAGAAGGAGCCACAACTATGGCAATGTAGCATCAAGATGTAGTAAGAGTAGCAAAGGTAATCATTGATCACATCAAGGAATCTTTCAGTGTACTTATTGTACCATTGGTGGATCTCACTAAAGTCAACGATGCTTATATGTTAGTTGAAACCTTAATGACTCCTACTAACCATGAGGATGTGCTTGATAGACTAATATAGAGTGGAAAAGTCATGACAATGCAATTTGAGATCCCCAGTGATTTCAATGTAGTACAATCTAAGCTTATCACCACCAAAGAAAAACTGGTCATGGAAAGAACCAAGGCAAAGCATGTAGAGGCAAAAATTCTAAAACTATAAGAAGAGCTTGAAACACTAAGAGCTGAATAAAGAGATATAATGTAATTCATTGTTTCTAACTAGATCGAGCAATTCAGAACATAGTAGATAAACAACCAAATCAAGAAAAATAAATAGTTGGAAACTCAGAGGAAGAAAGTGGTATGGAATGCCTCCATAGTTGAAGCATAAACATACACACATGTGAAGGCACTTACGATGGTACAAGAGGAAAATAAACAACTTGCTACTAATAAATTAAGGTTGACCACTATAGAAAAGTAGAAAAACATCTTGGAAGAGAGCATCCACAAGTTAAGATAATAACAAGGGAGGATCAACTAGGATATGAGCCATCTCACATGAGAATATAGAACCCCTTCTATGGAGGAAGTACATGCCATTTGACAAAAATTAGTGCATGGCAAAATGAGGCAAAGAAATATGAAAGGATCAAGGAACATTTCTATGACTAGGTGGGCATGTACAAATAGATAAATGAGAAAGAAATCTAGATGGCAAAGGCCAAAATCAACACAATTTTAACACAAAATCCTAACTGGCAACCAATCTTGCATAGTTATGCTCTTGTTCACCAAGAAAAAGTGAAAAACAGAGACATACATATTGAAGACATGAAATAGTACATGTGGTTAGCTAACTTCTGTTATGTTAACTTGGCCATGTTAACATCAGGCAGGCCTAAAAATAAGCTAGAACAATAGGTAGCAGCCAAATATGCACTGTATGAGAAAGAGTTTGTGGATCATAAAGATGCCTTGTAGAAACTTCAAGTGGAAAACTCTAAAATGGAAGTAGTAAAGGTTGGCTACCATGAGAAAAAATATGTAGTAGCAAACCTAGCTAGAAGATTATTAGATTATCATGAACTTTGAAAGAAGGCTAGAGCATTCAAAGAGAAGAAAAGGTAGTTCATAACTTGGTATGTCAAAGCAAATCAGATGTTTCGATAGCAACCATTTCCATGGGATGTGTCAATTCCATCAAGCATTGGTTCATCAATGTGGATAGTTCACAATCCTAAAATGGAAAAACAAAAACTTTAGGTGCTCTTAAATTGATACAAATTCTAGAAGCCTAATGATAAGGGAAAGCAATTGATGGAAGAGCCATTGCCATTAGGAGCAACATAAGGCTACATCCAGCTTCACCAAATGTTTTTTTATTTTTTATTTTGTAAAATTTTTATGATTTGTGTCATTTTTGTAAACTCCACTGTAGCATTAGAGAGTCATCTATATCATGGTTAGTGTCATATTAATCTACCTCCCAATTTTGTAAGGATATCTATCCTCATTTTTTTTAACTCAAGGATAAGTTTTCAATCAGTCATGGGGGTATTATAAATCCAAATCTTGACTAGCTATGATATTAGGCATCTGATATCTGAGCCATGATATTAAATCCCCAATATCAGGGCATAAGATGTGATGTCATGTATCCAATATCACGGACATGTGTAGGCCTATAAATACAATACTTAGGCACATTGTCCACATACAATTTCATTTCACACTTAGTGAAATTCCATCAATTTGTTTTCTTGATTTTAGCACTTAGCAATTAGGAGTGTATGCCCACAGTGTGATCCTTAGTAATTGAATAGAGTCTTTATTTGAGTTGAATGTACTTAGGTACATTTCATGCATAGAAATAAAGATAGAGATTACTTTGCATCATTGCAACATCACTTAGGTTTTATTTTTTATAGTTAGAATAATTTTCCTAGTTGACTTAGCTTAATGTTTGCTATTTTCTCTAGTTATTGATTTCCTTTATATGCAATTTATCATTACTATTGTTAAGTAGAATGAGCACGACTGATCTTGAACACTTAAGTGTAGATGCTTGATAACCTAGTAGTACTATCACTTGGTATGCCTAATAATGAGGAACTTGGTAACCCTAGTAGTAGTTACATGAAGTCCAAGGTGTGAACAAAAGGTCAGGATTGGATGCTCATCACATAGTTTAGATTAGATTTGTTTACTATCACTTAGACTTAGGAACCATTCCATTTACTTTATGTTTACTAGGAGCAATATGGCCCATACAACATTGATATCATACACCTCACTATGAGTTAAACCATATGCATTGGTTTTACTAGCTCACATGGAAAGACAACAATCACGAACTATAAACAATTACTAACATAATTACATTGCCTTGTCCATGTAATTTGACCGGGCTATGTATGAACACTTGTAACTCTTATGGTTGGGTATTGGACTACTTCACTGCTCATCAACATTCATGCACCATGGCCATGTGACATCTCATTTAACATGATTTTTTAACCAAGTTCACTAAATTTAACACATCTCATTTAGTGAGAAAACAAGAAAGCCCAATGAAGGTTTTACTTCCTTAGAAAAATTGGAGAAAAATTCCAAGAAAGCAAAAAGACCAATGTAGCCTTAAGTCAAGCAAGTTAACAACTCTCTCTCTTTAAAAAATGAGAAATATCTAGGTGGCCAAAGAAACCCTATTACAAAGTGTTGGTTCATCCAAACATCATTAAGTAACCAAGAGTCCAAGCACGAAGCATGAAGACCTCTTCGATTAGCAAACATGTCATCACTATGCCCTTGCCATGATGTCAACACATTTGCAGATCTTTGTTAGGCCATGTAACCATTCTTAGATAACTCATGTAGCCAACATCACATCTCAAGCTCTTGAAATCCTATTGTAACCTTATTTCACCATTGTGAGCACTTCTTGCCATGATTCAATAGCTATGGAATTAAGTGTGGAGAGGAAGCAGTATTGATGAACTTCTAGTGGTATTTCACATTCTTTGTTGATGTATCTTAAGTTAATCCTAAAAAAATCAACAAATAGGAACCAATGAAACACCTCAAGAAAATTTAATGTGACCAACAAGAAGCCCAAAAACCAGAATTTGCAATGTAATTTGATGGGAATTCAAAGGCATAAATAATTGCCTTATTTTTTGGTTAAAAATCCTACATTTTAACCTTGTTTTTTTGCAAAATTTTAGACATTGTTAACATGTAAAAGTAAGATTTATAGCCCACACACTGTGAATACCATTTATGTTAGCATGTGAAGGGAAAAGTGCTCCATACGCTATAGATAATTGGCCCTTTTAGCCCACACACTATAAATTCTATTTTTCTAGCATGTGAAGGCCAAAATTCCTTTTATGCTATCAACAATTACTCATTTTTTTTCACATGCTACACAATCTAGCCCTACACGCTATGGTAGCATGTGGCAATTAGGCCTTTAGCCCATACTTTTGACATAAAACCACTTGTAATAGTTTGAAACTATAATGGACCCTAGTGCAACAAATCTATAGCCTATTTATACCAAATTGAGATTTTTTTTTGAATATTTTGGCAAAAATTTGCAACACACTTGTAGCCAAGGAGTCACATAGCAACAATAGAACCTTTTGCAGCCATTACTCACTGTAGAGTAGGTGATAGAGTAGCACTAATTAAGTGTAGAACACATCCTACAATCCACACCAGATTCAAAGGATATTTTTGTCATTTTCAAGCCTCTAAGACCTACTAATCTATATCCTCCAAATCCATTTTTATTGACATTTTATAATATTTAATATAAAGTTTGCAGTATTTCCTTATTTTGTCATATTTTCTCTATCTTCATTTCTGTTTCTGTGTTGCACTTTGCATTTACATGCTTTTCTTTGCATTTATTTTACAACAAGACCATATAGGATTTCTTAAAGTGCCTAAGCAATGAACAAGACCATATAGGATGCTCTAGATCCTTTTCAAGGCCTGTGAATCTACAAATTAAACTATTGCATATGGGATCTTTGGTTTTTTAGCATCGAAATTTTCTATCATTACACCCATGTTGCAATTATTTTTGGATTCAACATCTCCCCCACACCTCCCCTCCCAAAAAAAAAAATTTATCTTCTTGTTTTTCTATATTAATACCACATGTTTAAGTAATAAAAAAATCATTATATTAACTATTAAATAAAAAATAAAATTATTATTATTATTATTATTAAAATGAAATGAAATGAAGCTTTATTATATCTGAAGACCCATAGGATATATTGAACAGATACTACATTTTCATGAAAATAAAGATAGTCTCTACAAATTAATTAAGCTTCAATGGGGCGTCAAAAATAAATCATACAAGCTTTTTACTATAACATTATAAAACTATCTCAAATTATTATCATTATTATTATTGAAATGACATGAAATGAAACTTTATTATGTCTTAAAGGCCCATAGGATTTATTGGATAAATATTACATTTTCATGAAAAATAAAGATAGACTCTATAAATTAACTAACCACCAATGGGAGCATAAAAAAACCATATAGGCTTTTTTACTATAACATTATAATGCTGTCTTAAATGGGTAATTATAGCACAAGAAAGAAAAAGTTGTAACTCATCTTTAAGGGAACTAATACGCATAATATTCAAATGCACTCTTCTCAAGGGAGTTAAATCCATCTTGTACTTTCATCTATAAGATGATGAGCACTTAAGCAAAGCTTGCTAATAGCATTATGATACTTGATGGAAATAGCAACTGATAAATAGTGAGCTTCTACATCTAGTTTATTCGACCTAATGTGGTATAAATAAAATCACCTTTTGCCTTCCACATTAGTTCAAATTTGTGTTAAAATATTTTGCTTAACTAGTTAGCAAATATGTTTAGGATTTTGCTTCATGTCCTCCCAAAAGATATTCCATTTTCTCATCCATTGCATCTAATGAAAATACCAACCATGATCTTGCAAATCCTCAAGAACATCTTTAAAGAATTTTTCTTACCTTGAAATATGCAAGGTATGAGTGTATATAATGAATTAGCACAAGGCTTGTACTTCTAAAGGTAATTGATGAGTGGTGAGGTACCCCTACACTCAACCATCCAAAACGAGCATAGCATGTGCGATCCGGTCGAACTCCGCAAACTAAATGCCTAAACGCCCCATGGAACATTTGGGATTAATCATTCATTGTCTTCCCAAACTTACTTGTTGTTGTCACGGTGTATGGTTAAGTAAGTCCAAGGTATATGATTTTTTTGGTCTTTTTTGGTTTTATCTCCTATGCTAAAGGGTGAAGGGTTGAGAGAGATAACTAATTCTAATCAAGGACCTAAGTCTAAATTAACTAGCATTAGCATCCGTTCCCACTTACTATACACACCCTGAACTATGCAACTGTGGCTACCAAACGCTAATCATTACTGGGATCACCACACGTAACGCACATGCTTGAAGTGGTCGTACTGAGGCACTTAACTAGCCTAAACATGATGAGCAGCCGATTCCTTGACTAGCCGTACACACCCGTAGATGCTCGTAATCAAGTCGTACTCATCCCGCATTCTAGGAGTTGAGGGTGAGAGAATCCAATCGCGATGAGTAGTCGATTCCTTGGTTAGCTGTACACATTCGTCAATGCTTGTAACCAAGTCGTAATCATGCCGTGCTAACAATAGGTACTAAATAACATGTAAGAAATAAAAAGTAATAAATCCTATTCCATGCATTGCAAGGTTTATGCACAAAGCTCATCTTTATTGCTGTACACAACTTACGTTTAGGTACAAAGCTGCTCGAATAAAGATCAGTTCACTCGGGACTCCTACTGTGGGCACATGAAAAATATTCTATCTCTGGAGTGATCATACTACCATAGTTTCCCTACTTCTAGCCTAGGATGGTAAATGAGGGAAGTGCAACCTCTTATTTATAGATTTGATGATGGACCACAATATCATGTATGTGATATCACAGGGGACAACGCGATATTGCGTACACAATATCGCATGGGATGCGATATCGTGGCCCATGCAATATCGCGTCTCATCATACCCCCATGACTGAATGAAAAGTCGTCCTCGAGTTCCTTACAATAATATTGGGAAGTATGGAATTATTGAGGGAGATGGAACTAATGGGATGACATGTGAACGGATCATTATTACAAAACTTTACAAAACTAGTGTTCATGACAACAAGGATGAACACCTTATTACAATGACATCAGGCCTTTGTTGGCAACTGAGAGAGAGAGAGATAGAAAGAAGTGTTGCTACTGCCAATGCCAAGATTGTCCTTTTCATTGTTCCTTGGTAAGCACGCTATCGATCTTGCTCCTTGCATAGTTGCTTCAGCATTGCTCCATTCCGAATGTTTGCTCCAGCTCCAAATCCAATCCATTGTTGATTTAATCACCATCTACACACACAACATAGTCTTATATTAGCAAGGGTAATTGAATCATCATGTAATTGATACCTTGCTTCGATATAAACTCATTGGCTAAGTTGTGGTATGGATGATACAGATCTGGGAATATATTACTAACGACTACCGAAGGTGTAGGGGTTAGGAAGAAAATCAAAAAATTTTAGGGCTAGGAGAAAATAGAAAAAATCAGGCCCCGTACCCCCATGACTAATAGCGAGCCTCTGGTAGCGTTAGAATGAAGAAGGAAAAGGAGTAAGAAAGGAAGATAAAAAGGGACAACTATGGCATCGATGAAATGGATGTCAAGATAGTAATGAACAAAATAAAATTAATTGCAAAATGTTAAGGGAAAGAATTTAACTAATGCTCCAAATAGGAATGTTAGTGGGTCCTCCCCAAAGCAGGCTCATGCCCTTAATGCCCTAACAAACCCACATTCAAAGAGTCCGTAGGCTTTGGGAATGTCATTTGGAACAAGAGTTAAAGTCTTAACCACAAGTGTTTACCAAGAAGAAAACAATGCATCAACCAAAATATATACACTAATGATACAACCGACAATGAGGTGAACCATGGAGAGAAGGATGGAGAGAATAGAATGGAATGGAATCCCAAGAACAAGGTGGTGTACAACCCCTTGTGTAGTTCATGATTAATGTGACTTAGTTATTCTCATTCCAGCTCTGGCCTCAAACCAACCGCTTCCAGTGACTTCGCATCAATGCATTCGGCTAAACCATCCACTTGGGTAACAAGGATGCATCTCCAAAGAGCCACCACCATTCCGACGAAACAAAGGAGAGAATGGGAAACACTTTTGGTTCCATAACCAGTGCTTGTAGCCCAAATTTTATTTCTTCTAAGGGGTGTGCTTTGAATTCTCACTTTGTTGTTGTTGTTTTTTTTTTATGTTTTGTGTTTTTATGCGTGAGAACCACACCATGCAAAGACTTCTTATTTTTATTATCTCAGCTTTCGATAGTTGGGTAACATTGGAAAGGTAAGAAACTCAAGAGGAAAATATCCAAAAACCCAAGAGAATGACCAACACAAAAGCATCAAGTTCCCTTGAAGTCACACCCTTTGCAATCCTTGAGTCCTTCCTTAGTTTGAGAAATGCCTAGTCACTGATTCGTTTAAGTTCTAATTAAAAGGGAACTATACATTTCCAAGCCAAGAGAGACCATAGAAATTGGTGGATGGATGGATGAAGTGGTTTCATTGCCTGCTATATCAAAAGAAACATACCTTAGTATCAACATTTTGACTTAAAGGTAAAAACCAAACATTAGCAATCAATATGAAAACAGTTCATACCATCATTCCGAACACTTATTATGGGACAAACTTACAAGGTGGATCACACACACACACACACACAAAATGGAAAAGTATAATGATGTTGTAAAACAAAAACTAGAAAAGCTAAAGCAATTTGTAAAACAAAAACTAGAAAAGTTAAAGAAATTTGTAAAACAAAAACTTAAAAGAACTGAGGGTCCCATATGATTAGCATCAGTGGCCATCTCCCCCATGACTAAGTTGTAAGGGAAAGATCTGAAATAATGAGCATCTATTTGAATTTCTAAGAAGTGACCAACTTCTCCCAATTGATGATCTTAGATTAAGGGGTGGAAGTTGGCAACACTCATATTTCAATGTGTCTATTCCTTCGTTGTTGGCATGGATTTCCTCAATTCATTCCATGCATATTTGTTTGCTCCTTCTAGTAGCTGTCAAACACGAGGTGTCTACTACTTCTTGTGTGGTTGCTACATATAGGCATCTTTGGTTCAAAGTTTCATGGACACACCTGTTACATGGAGACATTTCCTCCATGTCATCACCCGATGAATCACTATATGTGATGCATGGAACTTTCCTCTTCTCGATCTTTCCACATATGTTGATCTTGGAAATTTCCAAGGAAAGATCGCAGATTCTAAGGCATGCGTCTACTGTACTAAGCCATGCCCTTCCCATTATAATTGGGAAGTCCCCTTCATTGTTGTTAACTTCAATCACTAGAAAATTAGCTGGGTAGGACCAACCACACATGGTGGTAATGATGTCCTCTACCAATCCCAAGAAAATGGTGATGGACTGGTCTGCCAGCTCTAGTTGAATGTTGCTCTTCTTGAGTTGGGACAGGTTCCAAGCGTGATACATCTCTCGTGAAATTAAGTTGACTCTAGAACCTGAGTCAAGAAGAGCCCTATGTGGTTTTTTTTGGCGATCTGTAAATAGATTAAGGGACTCCCAGGGTCAATTAGTTTCTTGGGAAGGTGGTCTACCTTGATCCAGCTGGTTACGGTATATGTTAACATAACCGTATGCGTTAAGCTCTGATTTTGGACAGAAGGGTGTTCCCAAGTGTTAGATGATTGAGGAGTGTACATGGCCTCAACCACTTGTTGTTGCGAGAGTTTGTCTGGGATTTTGGTTCTGAAGTAAGGTCTTCTCTTTTTACAATTGTCAGAACCAACAGCAGGTTGGATATTTACAACTCTCGTAGAGTGACATTGCTGCGGTTGAGAAGGAAGTTCCCCTTACATTGTTGAAGTAGGAGGTGTTATGGGAACTACTTGTGGTGGAAGAGGTGCAGATGGATTAGGAGGATGGAATGAGTGTGGGATGTCTCCTGGAGGAGAAAGAGTCCTTTTGAAGTACTCCTGAACTTGGTAGTGATGGTTGGGGGTTATGTGATCCATAGAGTCACTTGGAGAAATTTGCTGCTGCACATAATAACCATAAGGATCGGGCTGCCGGTAAGGGTACTGTTGTGTTGGTAGTGGCATCCCCCATGACTGTGGGTATTGCCACTACTGATGCTGTCCGATGGGCTGTGGGGGAGTTCCACTTGGATAATACGTTAGTGGTTGGTGGAACTGCCTTGGGTTACCTTGTGGATAAGGTAACCTTCGGGGTGTTTGCCATTGATTAAGTCTTGGATTTAGCGCATACACCCCAAACTCCTGCAGGTGTGAGATGATGGAGCAACATCCCTTAGGATGTTCATAGTAGCAAACCCCACATCCACTATCATTTTCTAAATCAGAATCCTTAGCCACATCGGAGTTAGTGATATTTTCCTTACCCTTGCTATGTGCAGGGCCTAAATCTCTCCACTTTTTCTTACCTTTGTCACTACTTTGTTCAACCTTAGACTCCTCTACAATTTTTAAGACTGTTTCAATTCTTGAGTCTAAGGAATCCCACATTTGGTCTACTTTGGTTGATACCTCGATTGTTAACTTTTGGATCGGCAAAGTTTTCTAGTTCACCAACTCTTAGATTGGTGACTCATCCTCTTCATCACAAAATTTTACTCCCCTCTTACGAAGGGAGGGATCACGGTTGTACTCTTCCACACTTTCCCTTTTGCATAGCTCACCTTCTTTGTTTGCTACTTGCTCCAACAGGCTTTGTACTTCATGGG
>MNCI01004050.1:1032717-1054141 GCA_015680685.1 Gnetum montanum | reverse complement strand
AAAGAAGGGGAAGAAGAAGGGGAACCATCGCCATGATGATGTTTCTTGCCTTCTCTTCAGCTGCTATGGCCCTGATCGTGGTGATGATCAAAGTGCCCGTCCTTAGCATGAGTGGTTGTTCCCTCTGTGAACAGTTGGTGTTCATGAGCATCAAAACCAGGGATATGTATTGTTGATCATAGGTTCTGATACTCATCCTCCTCACCATCGTTAGGAGGGGGAACATCCATTGCTAAAGAACCCATGATAAGAGGTTCTTCATCTCCTATTTTGCTAAGGACGTGCGGGGCTTTGCCCTTTAGAAAAGCATGTTGACTCTCTTGTCTTAAGTCTCTCATACGTTGGGCATCTGTGGGATAATAATCCCTCATGTCAAAATCTTCCACAATGTATTCAGCGTAATGATCTTGCATGCCAATCTGTGCCAAGGCATGGAAAAGCATGCGAGAGATTGATCGATCTGGGGGTAACACAATGTTACCTTACAAATCTCTCCACCACAACTGTTCGTCTTGATGGAGAATAAAATTAAAGTTGGGGATATACTCATCGGGATGAGTATATGTCATTTTATATTGTTTAGTACTTGGCTGATTTTGGTTATGTGTTTTAAATTGTCGACTGTCTCGTGTATGATCCTTAGGTGGTGAGTTGCTCTTATGAGAAGAAGGCATTTTTATCGATGTGCTATTTCACCGTTAGATAAATTTTTATCTTGATTATCTCGAAGGTTTGTTAAGGCTTACAACGATGTGAGTGATATCCCTTATGTTCTATTCGGTGCATAGACACTTAGTCCCTAGCAACGGTGCCAATGATGAGTGGCGAGGTACCCCTACACTCAACCATACGAAACGAGCATAGCATGCACGATCCAGTCGAACTCTGTAGAATAAATGCCTAAATGCCCCATGGAACACTTAGGGTTAATCATTCGTTGTCTTCCCAGACTTGTTGTTGTCACGGTGTATGGTTAAGCAAGTCCGAGGTATATGATTTTTTTGGTCTTTTCTGGTTTTATCTCCTATGCTAAAGGGTGAAGGGTTGAGAGAGCTAACTAATTCTAACTAAGGACCTAAGTCTAAATTAACTAGCATTAGCATCCATTCCCACTTACCATACACACCCTGAACTATGAAACTGTGGCTACCAAACACTAATCATTACTGGGATCACCGCACGTAACACACGTGCTCGAAGTGGTCGTACTGAGGTACTTAACTAGCCTAAACATGATGAGCAGCCGATTCCTTGACTAGCCATACACACCCGTAGATGCTCATAATCAAGTCGTACTCATCCCACGTTCTAGGATTTTAGGGTGAGAGAATCTAATCACGATGAGTAGCTGATTCCTTGGTTAGCCGTACACATTTGTTAATACTCGTAACCAAGTTATACTCATGCCGCGCTAACAACAGGTAATAAATAACATGTAAGAAATAACAAGTAATAAATCCTATTCCATGCATTGCAAGGTTTATCCACAAAGCTCGTCTTTATTTCCATACAAAACTTGCATTCAGGTACAAAGCTGCTCGAATAAAGATCCGTTCACTTGGGACTCCTACTGCGGGCACATGGAAAATATTCTATCTCTGGAGTGATCAAACTGCCAAAGTTTCCCTACTTCTAGCCTAGGATGGTAAATGAGGGGAGTGTCACCTATTATTTATAGATTTTGTAGTGGACCACGATATCGCGTATGCAATATCGCAGGGGACAACACGATATCACGTACACAATATCACATGGGATGTGATATTGCAACAGCCACAATATCGCATACGCGATATAGCGGCCCATGCGATATCACGTCTCATCAATAATAAATCACATTTATTTAATAACATTGAGTATGGTGTTTTCATCTTCATCTTTAATCATCAAGAAGAAAATTTTTTTGCACTCTTTTAATATCTTTCCAAAGTTTAGCACTGATTTTAATTTTTCAAGCAACATGTCCATACGATATGGTAGGATAGATGATAGTATGAAAAGTTTTTTTCTTGATCTTTTAAGCCTCAAGGCCTAAATCCTTACACTTGTTTTTGAAAGCATATAGAGCCTTAAAGCCTCCTGCTATTTTTCTTGAATGCACTTCTCCCACATGTAATTATTCATATAAATGAGATCCAAATATTTAAAAGAATCTACTACTTGCACATTGGTACCTCAAAACTGGAAGTTATAATAGTTATTTCTTGTACCCAATATCATCAATTTGGTTTTATCTACATTCACTTGAAGACCAAATGAACAACAATAATTTTCTAAAGTTTGCAACACATTTTACATACCTTCTATAGTAGGTAAAATCAAGGTACCATCATCTACATATAAAATAAGATTCACTACTTGGGATCCAATTTTGGTAGCATGAATATCTTGCTCATTACACAACCATTCTTGCATTTCATCAATAAAGATACCAAAGAGGGTTGGAGAAAGTGAACAATCATGATTAACTTAAATTTTTCTCTAGAATTAAGATTTTATCTCTGAATTGCTATTTGTAATTTCAATAAATAATTCTTCATACAATCGTTGAGTTATTGCAATCAAATCTTAATGGAGGCTAATTTTATGCAAGCACAACCATAGTTTTGTACAAATCGGTTAATCATATACTTTTGCAAAATTAATGAAAACCTTTTAATTAGGCATTTTTGCAAACTCCATGTAGTTTCTAAGAGTAACTAACTAATCAATAGTAGAGTGATTTTTTTGAAACCTACTTGACTTCTTACCCTCAACTAGTTACCTTTAGTCCAAGAACTAATTCTCTTTTCTAGTAGAGTGCCTAGAAACTTAGAAAAAATACTACTCATAATGATCATTTGATAGTTATTCAAATTATTTTTATCTCCATTTTTATATAATAATATAGCCTTACTAGTTTTCTAATGTTGATTTAATCATTGCTGCATTGCTAAATTTAACTTGTGTCAAATTTCTCTATGCATGGTAGATCATTCCTACTTTAATAATCAAGCTGAGATAACAAATGGGGAAATTACATAGATCCTTACTAAAACCATTAGTAGATATAGGAGAGGTTGGAGAACAAAACTTACTAATGCCTTATGGGTCTACTTCTTCACTTGGAAACTCCTTATCAGCTATTGTCCCAATGATTTTGTGTATGGTAAGTTACCAAAACTTTTCATGTAAGTAGAATTCTATATACCCAACACAACTTGTGATTTTGATCTCAACATTAGTTTAATGAAAAAGGAATACCTTATGAACCTTAACATGTTAGATGAAAATATAAAAGTAGCTCTTATGATGAATGAAGTGTAAAAGACATATACTAAATAAAGCCATGATGCTAAGATACAACAAGTGAACTTTTAACTAGGAGATAAGAGCCTTCATTAGAATCCCACATATGTACCTTAATGAACAAAATTTCAAACATTATGAG
Organism: Gnetum montanum; assembly: GCA_015680685.1. Taxonomy (NCBI): domain Eukaryota; kingdom Viridiplantae; phylum Streptophyta; class Gnetopsida; order Gnetales; family Gnetaceae; genus Gnetum; species Gnetum montanum. Next base: position 1,050,711 of record MNCI01004050.1, on the reverse strand, counting down.
AAGGACCCTACATTATTCACTTTACTTTTCATTCAAGTAATATGAAAATTTACCATCTTGACTAACCAAACAGACTAATGTCAGTTAACATGTAATGGATTAAACCTTTCAAGGATTCCCATATAGCCATGAATCTAAATGATACTTCTACCCATGGTTAACTCCACTCAACTTTTCATATCTTCACCTTACAACTTAGTTATGGGGGTGATACCCATCTGATTTAATATCTTATAAGGATTTGTTTCTAAATTTTTATTTTATAATTTCTTTTTATTCTCTCAATTCTTCCTATGTTTTCTATTTTTTATAATTATCTACTTTCTATAATAATTTTTCATTTTCATTTATCATATTTTAAATTTTCTATCTTAATTTTTCATTTTGCATTAATAAGCATTACGATTTATGTACAAGCCAACTTTGTTGTTTGGATAATGTTCTACATATAAACCATTTGAATCAATAACTTTACTAGATGTTAGCTTTTTAATACCCTTTGAAACTTCCTTGAGAGTAAATTAGATAGGTGTTTTCTATACAATAGTAAAATAGCTTATTGTAAAATGAACAAATATCTTCAAAATAAATTAAATGATGAAGAGGCTTTATGGTAAAAACATTGAGAAAACTATCTAGGGTCCTTTTTGAATTATTATTATTACCATAGGTTCTTCAAACTAAAAGAAAATTGGAGATGTAGTAGGTGATGTTGTACAAAAAAACATGTTCTTGAAACTCAAAATGTTCACTTTTATTTTAAATACCAACTGCAAATTATAGCATATATATTAAAACCTATAAATAATAGATCCATATGATTTTTTCTATTTTCTAAATGAGGATAGAAATCAAAATCTATTTAATCCTTAGAAATATACTTAAACAGTTTAAAATTAATGCTTTAAAGACTATCAAGTAACGTAGATAGACCAAGGTACTTGTTGCAAATTTTCCATACATTTGTTAGCAAATTTAATTGTGACATCCTTAGTAGTTTTAGATAGTGAGAACCAAAATGTTAATTAATTAATTATTTTTTAAGTGATAGGGAAAGAGAGGTACTTTAGTTGTGTGTCATTTTATGAACTCAAGATATAGTCACAACGAACCATGATTAGTGATGAAACAACTTTCATTAATGTCTAAGATATCATAGATGTAATATCATAGCCTAATATATGATGTTGTAGATATGATGTAGTGGACCATGGTCATATCGATCAATATGAGCCCACTGTAACATCGAAAATGATTTTTAGAAAAAGCTTAGCAAAATTCTTGTAGTTTATTTTTTTAAAGTTAGAGTTAGTTGTGAATGCTTACAGTGATTAACAATTATATGGCATCTTTATTCAAGTGGATTTTTTGTGGACATAATTCATGAATGGTAATAAAGATCAAGATTATTCTTCATCATTGCAGCATCTTACATAGAATAGATTTTCTCTTCCATATTGTTTACTTTTACTATGCAAGTTTCATTTCCAAAGTCACTTAGTATACCAATGTTCATTAATAAGGTAAAATGAGTATGACTGGTGTGACATTCCATTCTTGAATGTCATGAGAAACATCAAATATACATTATATTAAACATTAGGCATAAGATGATAATGTAGAAAACATCAATTATATGCAACATTTGACATTAAGTGTAAAGAAAATAACAAGGAAAAATGAGAAAAATGCTTTATTAATGTGGAATAGTGTATCTTGATCATGCTTTGAGAATTTTCCTTGGAGTTTCTTTCCTTCAACATCTATCCCTTAGAGGCAATCCAGCACTACCACCATGATTAATCCTATCATTATCCAAAAGGAATGGTGAGTCCTCTTCTTGTCTTGCTTCATCTAGCACTTGCTACCTACCTTTACAAACTCCACAACTCCACATCGATATGACCTCTAATCCTTGGGTATAAATACCTTAAGTCAAATTTATGGATAGTTGAACTTAGAAAAAGGGGATGAATAAGGTCCCCAAATTAAAACTTTGTAACACAAAAGCACAAACACCAAATTTAACATGGTTCCCCAACATGGGTAGTCCACACTTGGAGGATAAATCACTAGCACACCTCTAGATTTTGTTGCTCTCAAAATGTGATTAAAGGAACCACGCCTTGTATAGTCTTCAAGCCCTGCTTTAGAGTGTTATGTCGTAACACTAGCCACTCAACCCTGTAAGGTCCCATCAGTCTTGGAATGTGGTTTCTTGGCTTCCAAAACCTTGAGCTCTGCTCCAGAGTGTTGTACTATAGCACCAACAACTCAATCCCACAGGATCTTGACAAGCTCAAGCAAGATGCCTTGCAAAAAGCACATTAACCCCATAGGATAATAAGAGAGAAAAATTACAAGGGATAAATACAACTTAGTTTGCTAATCCTTGTATGTTGAGGTACAACACACTTTACAATGAACAAATGATGATACAATGAGAAGCAAACAAAGATTACAATGATTCACAAAATGATTGTACAATGATTACACATAAGCTTGCACATTTCCCAATGCATATGATGTCTTCTTATAGTTATCATGTTTCTAAATCCTTCTTGAAACTCATGCAATGACTAGGCAATGGTCACAAATGATCATGAAAGACATCTTCTTCATGCTTGACATGTCTTTCTGAATTTTCCTTCTATTCTGGGAAGACGTCTTTGTTTGGGAAGGACGTCTTTGTTTGATAGGAGACGTCTTTCTGAATCTGGCCTACATTTTGTGAAAATATCTTTCTTTGGTGAAGACATCATTTCCTAAGTAAAGACATTTTTTGTTTCTTTAAGACCTCTTTACCTATATTCACTCCAATTCTACCAAGACATATGTTGTTTTCTAGAGATGTCCTTCTTTAACTTTCTTGGCCCTTTGAATTCATCATTCCTTATCCACAACCTTGAACTTCCACATGCTTTAATGATGAAAATTTTACTTGTATAGTATTTCATCCTTGTCCATGTTCTATGAAATTATTGCATGTTCATTTGAGACCTTGTGGATGATGTTCTCCTTTGAGCTCTAGACCAGTCTATTTCTTGTCATCTATGTAAGCTTTAGCTCATCTTGTTTTCTCATGTACATAGACCTACAAACACAATAATTACACAACCATGAAAAAAACCTTTGGATCCATATTACTTAACATTTTGACACACCAAAAGGTCCACAGAATCCCCAAAGCTTACCTCAAGAGACATGTCCATTGCTATAGCATGTTCTTTTAGGTCTTAATTACAACTCCCCTTTTGGGTCTTGTTATGATAATGATAACACTTATTATGAAGAGGCTTCATTTCATTATGGAGTAGCACCATTTAGGAGTGGGAACATTACAACTGATTTCAAGCATAAGGTGTAATTGTTCGGTAACATAGTGGTAACTTTGCATGATTTGATTAGTAGTAAAATTACTTGCTAACCCTAGTAATAATTACATTAGCCCAAAACATGTATGGAAAACCAATAATGGATACTTATTATAACTAGGCTAGAATAGCTTATATTTTCATTCTTCTTAGTTAATAGAATTTATATCCATTTTTACTATGTTTATCTTTAGAACACATAGAGTCATACAACATCATTTTATCATATGCCTTACTAAGAGTTAAACCATACATTTTGCACCTCCCTCAATCTAAGTTAGAAAATAATCACAAAATTCTCATTAACTCACTAGTATATTTACATTATTTATCTATGAATTATTATGATCTACTTGCTCATGAGCACTTGTGATTTGTATGGTTTGAATGTTGGAATTCTCTACTGTTCAAGGTGTAGGCGTTGCACCAAATAGATTCCAATAGGACCCAGTCCACAACTTCCAACCAGATTTGGCTTAGAAAGTAAGAACAACATAATAAAATAGAGAAATCTCCATTATATTAAGATAATTATCAAAATACATATAAAATAAAACAAAGATAAGAAGCCAAGCTCAACTCACAACTCTCCCAAAGATCTTAAAAGCCACACTTGTTCGCTCTCAATCCTCAATTGCTCACGATGAAGCCCAATCTCAAGACAAGACACTTATAAGAGATTCTCCTAATCTCTCGCAAGTGCTCTTCCTTGCCTCTCATTCAACTTCCTTACATAATCTCTCTTTGTTATGCTCTCTCTTGCCTCTACAATGGTGATTTACGTAGATATTTATAAGCAATTAAAATGTAAAAATCCTAGAAACCTTTTCTCAACTCAACTTGAAGTACCTTAGATGTTTCCCAAGTCTTCTTACATTCTTCCCAACTATTTCCATCTTGCTTTGTTGTTTCCTCAATTGAAACAAGTGTTTTTAGAAGTTTCCTTATGTGTGTGGGTTGTCTCTGGCTTTGCTGGGATGTCTACTATGAAAGCCTTACTTTGAAGAGTGACATTTATTATTTTTGATAGACATCTACTCTAGTCTTAATACATCTACACTTTAGGTGAGACAACTTAGGAGAGACATCTATCTTTTTGGAAGGACATCTATCCTGCAGGTGCCAAAAATAAAAGTGCTTGTTTTAATGCTGGAAGCCTTCAAATGCCTCCCAAAAAGTCCCCATAAACCTTGGAACCTCCTAAAATCATAAAAATAAGCCAAAAGCACCCTAAAAATGCCAAAACATCTAAGAATCATCCTCAACAAAATCAACACAAACAAACACATAGCAAGTACAGTAGAACAAGGGGATCAAAAGAGGTGTCCATACACTAGCTCATTAATTAGGCATTAGAAAGAATGAACTTAACATTCTAGTAGTTGGTTGTTGGCTCAGATCCTTTCTAGTACATGGTGAATTCCTCACATTGAGTTATCTCATTACAATTTAGTATGAAATAGAAAACTATGAAGATACCTAAAAATATACAAGTCATTTTAGACAAATGCAACCCAAAGGAGGATGTTATAACAATAGCTCAACTTTAAAGGTAGCATCACAAAATAACATATGGTTAGTAGGAAACTTAATAAGATATAATTTTCATGACTTAGCTTCACAAATCTCATTTTTAAATTTAGTTAACAAAGAAAGATAGAGTTACAAGTGTTTCCATAATCTATCAAGTACACTTAATAAGAACTAAGTATTGAATTCAAACATTCTTTAAGTTTACTTCTAAGGCATGCACCTATATGAATATGATCCTAAAACTATATGTCCTATACATTACTAAAATAAGAAATGATGTTATAAATGCAAAAAGATGAAATGCATTCTACTAAAGTGCATATGATATGTAATGCATCCTATACACATAAATACTTATTAATAACTACAACTTATTAAATTACTAATTTACTAGGTGTCCAAATGAAACACTAGTATAAAAATTTTCAAGGTGGAACACATTAAAATTTTAAGCAAACTTATTTTCTTGAAGGATAACTATTTTATAAACATTAGGGGCTACAACATCTATAATTTGATATGATCCTAACCACATCAGTGAAAACTTAGTTTGAGGATCTTTTTGGCTAGAATTTCTATCCCTTTTTAGAATTAGGTTACCTATTTGAAAATATTTAGAAGCAAACATTTTTCCTAATTACCTTTTAATGATTTCATGATGATTTGATATATTTTGACTACCTTTAAATGTTTGAGTTCAAAATCCCATAGATCATAAGATATATTGATAATGCTCTTTCTCAAACTAAAATAATATAAGAAAAAGATACAGGTGGGTATTTTTCAACTTATGGAAATTTGAAAATTAAGCTCTTTGATTAATGCAAATATTATCAGTCATAGATGGGACCATTAGTAAGTTATTCCATAAGAATTTCACTAGGATTTTTATCTTTATAATTAGACAAGGATCATCATAGAGAAAGGTATTCTCATCATAATGGTGAAAAGGAAATGTGTAATTATGTAGCTTTAAGAGTTTTATATAGGTTTGGTAGTTGAAAGCAACATCAATATGAATCTATAGGTTTATATCAATTAGAAAATCTTCTATTTCATTTAAGAATAGAAAGTATATACTTTGATTAATTGATGTAAGATGGGATCCTTTTAGGTTTGTGACTACATGATGATGGAATAGTTCTCTTGAAATTATCACATGTTTACATACCCACATAATTGGAAGAAGAAGCTCCAAAAAATCAAATCTAAAGAAGCCTTCAAACTCAGCATCAAAAGTACGTGATAAAAGCACGCCATAGCTTGGCTTCATATGTAACATCCCATCCTAGCTAGGGAAGGGTGATGCCTAGGATCAAGTGATCATAGAATGGAAGCCTGATAACTAAAACCAATGATGTGTAGGATACATGATATTAAGGAAGGTCAAACAATATAGAAATTTCCTACCACACCAAAAACTAAACATACATATCACTTATAAAAATGCATGTCTCTACATAAAGCAAACTATACACTACTTTTCTAAATTACAAAAACACATAAACATCATCATCATGTATATAAGAGTACAAAAAGTTTCATATAACGATATCTAGTCCACACTATTATACATGAAAATATACATTAACCAAGCATTAAATATTTTTCCCTCCTCTACTCTCTCTCTCTCTCTCTCTCTCTCTCCATGCTCATCTAGGCTCCTATGCCTCTCACCTATAATTAAATAAATTCAGTACTCAACTGAGTGGGAAGCCTTTACACTTCCTAGTCTAGATGGTTGACAAGTGCTACACTAGAGGAGAGGAATGGGGTACAATGGAAAATACAACAATTGTTAGTCTTAGACATGCTTAAAACAGCACACATCATATCACCCATAATGCCAACATACTATCATACAATCATAGATAAATCCATAGTTTGACATCATCTATCATGCCCATGTCATCATACCCATGGTATACCATTATACAGTCCATGATCCACACAATCATAATCCAATCAAAACAAATATTATCAATGATATGACTCACAAACCAATACTATCATATACATAGCCCATGTGGTCGCTAGCATATTTTTGCTAAGTGTAGCATGTGAAATGTTCCCATGAGTACTCATAATAGCCATTTCTTGCAAGTTTTTTATTAGTCTTTTATTTATCCGACCAGTGTTAGGGTCCATCAACCTATGACACTCAACCACTAGCCTTTTGGAGAACTAGTGATATGGAAAAACACACCTATGCCATGTACCAACTGTAGGGATGAATACATCTATGCTCTCCCACTCTTAGGATGATACTTGAGATAGGAGCATCACTAATGCATCATATTGGGGCTCAATCCATACTACCTACATGATGTCTCATCACCAACCAGTCCACATCCTCATGCTAGCATTATCAAGCATGTACACACAAGCATCATCACGAAACCATGTACATATTTTGGCTAGCTTAAGCCAACATGTGTTATAAGCATAACACACCCAAACAAACATAACCACACATATCCATACCTAATAGTTATAGTCCTTCCATGAAAACAATACCATGATTCAACGAAATAACATGAAGACCTTGGTATGACAAACACTACAATATTTCGCAACGATAGGTACTTCTAGATAAATGACCACTATAATACCCTTCAAAATGATATATTCCCAAAGAGAAAACTAAGCCCACAACTAGAAAGTACTTTCCAAAATGATCCCAATGGCACTAATTTTACCTAAATCAAACTTCTGGAAGAAAAGTTATGCATGTTCAAAGTTTGATTAATAAACTAATATTTAAATAATATTAGAATTTCCAAAATAAATGCTCATGTCCCAACAGGTCCCAAAAATATCATATTCTAATCATACCAATCTCATCAATGCCACATATCATATTCTATAAGCCACATCATCCCATACATTGTGATGAGTCATTATTTACCTAGCTCTGATATTGGATACTTGATATCAAGCCCCTAGATGTGTTATTGAATATTTGATATTGGGGGGTATGGACCAACTTATAAATATAGCACTTGGGCACATGGTTTGGGGAATAGTTTTGCATTGATTTTTCATAGTTTTGTCAATAGAGTAGCTAAATTCTTGCAGTTTTATTCTATAACCTTAGAGAATAGTCAGTGAGTGCCAACAACATGGATCTAAGTTAGTTGTATGAAGTCTTATTCGAGTGGCAATGTACCTAGACATATTTCATGGATGGTAATAAGATTGAGATTGATTCTTATTCATAGTAGCACTTTGACTTATATTAGATTTACTTTCCATGCAATTTACTTTTCATGTACTTCGCTAATATTTACATTTTCATGCATGTTAATTAATTGGGCACATAAGTACAATCACTTTGAGCATGCATATGACTCTTGGTAATCCTAGCAACACTTAATGTTTGGTAACCCAATAATGTTATATGTGTTCAAGTTGTGCACATGAAGTGGAATAAGATACTTATGTTAGGGTAGTTAATTATCAATTAGCAATTAGATTAGTTGAATTGATTCTAAATTAAGTTTCAACCTATTTTTAATCATAGAATAATAAAATATAAAATAATAAAAAACATTTGTCTCACTTTGGACTAAACCATACATGAAAAAGCTACCACTAGTCCAAGTGGGAAGGTAGCGAACTACGATCAAGGCATAGTGATCTAGAGCAAACAACTAGTCCCATCCGTGGAATTCAACCTGATCATGTGTGAACATTTGTGATTCATATGGTTGGATGTAGGGATACCTTACCACTCATCACATTGCATATATATTCATGCATAATTTGTAACTAAAATTGTACAATTTCAAAAAATAGACAAAATAACATGTCCAAGCTCATTCTTTGGACTATCCACCCCACATGCCCACACCATGTAATCATATACACTAATCTAGCACAAAAATACAATGAAAAGGTAAAGACAACCCACCAATTACAATTGTTAGGCAGAAAGGCTGAAATAAGTAGAAAACCCTCAAAAATCTAGCAATACTCCATTTCACTCCCAACAAATTCCGCACCCATGTAGGTATGACCATAATAGTCCCAAATCTAGGTTCAAAGTAAGCAAAAACAATCGAGAAAGCTCAGAATCCAAAAAAAGGTGGAATAAAAGAATAGAGCAGAAAGAAAAAGAAAGAAAACAAGCTTCTATGCATTTCTATTTTTTTTAAAAAATAAAAAAACATAGACAAAACCTAAATTTTATGGATGGTAGTGCAAAAGGACAATGGAGAAAAGTAAAGATTAAACCAAACTATGCTTTTAAGCATATGGTAAAAAAATATATACATGTAACCTTTGTTTTTTTCATGGGTGCACATCACGTGCAACCTAAAGTTACTTTTACTTTTTTATTTTTAAGTTTATTTTATTGTATTTTTTTAAATATGTTAATTTCATAAGCCAATATATTTTTCTCCTCTACAACTAATACTGTAAACTTTAATCATGTGTAAGAAACAAATCGAGACTCCAAATCAAAATTTTTTTAAACCTACGAGATCCTTATCATACGCACCACACATCCACATGCCAAATCACACTCAAACAACATGCAATAGTGCTATAATAAAATTTCTAAATATTAAAATTGCACATAAAGCATAAAAACATACCAAATAGGTTCTCTTGTACCCCAATCCAACACCCCTGCCTACAATATCACCTATCTAACACATCACATAGGGCTAATGTACATAATCACATTAGCTAAGTATGTAAAGATATCATAATTGTAACATAAAGATGAAGCCCCATAACATATAAAATACATTAACTCAACCCCAAAAACCCACTAGAACTCCATATGTAATTTCTAAATCATAAGTGTATGACCATACCTACTATCTCTATATGGGATGTAATACTCTACACTCCTTGAGAATATTACTCTTGGAAGATCTTAGGATGAGCTACACACATCTTAGTCTCCACCTCCCAAGTAGCCTCTGAAGCTTCATGTCTACTCTATAAAATCTTGACCATAGGTATAACTTTATTGCATAGCTATCGCAACATACGATCAACAATCTCTACTGGTTTCTCAACATAACTGACATCAGACTGTAGTTGTATCCTTGAATGGTTAATCACATTATGTTCATTAGGCACATAACCTTGTAGCATAGATACATGAAAGACATCATGGACATGTGCCAAATGAGGAGGTAATGTCATCTGATAGGAAACTTTCCCAATCCATTATAATACCTAAAATGGAACAATGTATCTAGGAGCCAATTTTCCTTTTTTGCCAAATCGAGTAAGGCCTTTCAATGAAGAAACATGAAGAAACACATGGTCTCCAACTACAAAATCTGATGGCCTTCAACACTGATTGGCATATGCCACTTGCCTATCCTATGCAACTCTCAATCTATCTTGGATCTCTTAAATTTGCTTTGTATTCTACCTTACCAAATCTGTGCTCACCTACTAACGATCTTCTATGCTATCCCAACATAAAAGTGTTCTACATGGCCTCCCATATAAAATCTCATATGGTGATGCTTGTACACTCTCCTAATAACTGTTATTATAGGAATATTTAGCTAATGGTAGCATCTGATCCCAACCTTCTCTATACTGCAAAGCATAGGCTCTCAACATGTCTTCTAGAATCTGATTCACTTGCTTAATTTGACCATCAGTTTATGGATGATATGCCAAACTTATATTCAGCTTTGTATCCATCTCCTTCTAAAATTCTTGCAAAAAATGTGACATGAATCAAGAATCTCTATCACTAATAATTCATCATGGCACATCATGCAACTACACTATCTCTACAAGAAAGTGATGCATAGCTTCTACTGCACTTATTGATGATCATGTGGCAAGGAAATGGGTAGACTTTGTAAACAAATCAACAACTACGAAGATAGCATCACAACCACTACAAGCTCATGGAAGACCAACAATGAAATCCATACTAATGGCATTCCATTTCCACTAAGGAATATCATGGAAATGCAAATATCTCCCAAGTCTTTGATGCTCTATCTTCACTTGCTAGTAAATTAAACAATGAGATACATACTCTCCTACATTCCTCTTCATACCAGGCCACCAATACATCTGTCATAAACTCGGGTACATTTTCTAACTACTTGGATGTATTTGGTATTTTCTCATGTGGGTCTCATCCATCAACTAAATTTGTAGAGCTTCTAGAACACATACTTTATGATCCCTCCATATAACTCCCTGACTATCTATAGAAATTAGTCCATTAGAGGTAATTTGGTGCCATAATTCTTGACACTATGGATCATGTCATTGCTGCTCTCATATCTGCTCTTGCAAATCTAATTGTATTATCAAGTTTTTAAGCTTACTCACCACCCTACTCAATGCATCTACTACTTTGTTAGTCTTGTTAGGCCTGTATCTAATAGTGAAATCAAAATCAGCAAGCAACTCTACCCATCTACATTGTCACAAGTTTAACTATGACTGACTCATAAGATATTGGAGGCTCTTATGGTCAATCCAAATAGTAACTTGCTTTCTATTAAATAATGCCACCAAATCTTCAATGAGAAGTTGATAGCACCCAACTCTAGATCATGCACAAGATATCTAGTTTCATGTGGCCATAATTGATGGGATACATAAGCCACAACTTTCCCATCTTGCATCAACATAAAACCAAATCCATCCCTTGAAGCATCAATACTAACATCATATGAATGTCCTAGTGTAAGAGATATTAGCACTAGAGTAGTCACCAATCTATGCTTCAACTCTTCAAAAATGTAGCCTAAAAGGCTAGGCCCCACATAAAGTTAGCCTCCTTTCTCAACAATCAGATCAAAGGAGATGCTATGTGAGAAAGATATTCCACAAACCTCTAGTAATATCCTACTAATCCTAAGAAGCTTTATATCTCCACAACTAATTGTGGCCTAGGCTAATTAGGAATAATTGCAATCTATGCAAGATCCATAGAGATACTAGCTTCTAACACAAGATGTCCTAAGAACTAAATCTCTGATTACCAACATGAACACTTGGATGGTTGAGCATACAATTGGTACTCTCTTAAAGTCTGTAAAACCATCCACAAGTGCTCTACATGCANATTATGGCCACATGAAACTAGATATCTTGTGCATGATCTAGAGTTGGGTGCTATCAACTTCTCATTGAAGATTTGGTGGCATTATTTAATAGAAAGCAAGTTACTATTTGGATTGACCATAAGAGCCTCCAATATCTTATGAGTCAGTCATAGTTAAACTTGTGACAATGTAGATGGGTAGAGTTGCTTGCTGATTTTGATTTCACTATTAGATACAGGCCTAANTCCTTGAAGTTGATCCAACAAGTCATCAATGCATGGCAAAGGATATTTATTTTCCACAGTGACCTAGATTAATACCTATAATCTATGCATAACCGCAAACCCCCATCCTTATTTTTAAAAAATAACACTGGTGCATCCCATGGTGATACAGTGGATCAAATAAAACCTTTATCTACCAAGTCCTATAGCTAGATCTTTAGCTCTACTAGCTCTATGAGAGACATCTTGTGTGGAGCCTTTGAAATAGGCTCTATACTAGGTTTAAGTTCAATCTTGAACTAATCTCTTACCTCAGTGGAAAACCCAGTAATTTTGACTAGAATACATCAAAGAATTCATGAACCACAAGAATTTAATTTATCTCCACCATATTTGTTTTATAGATTGTAGCCACAAAGCATTCATGCCCTTTTCGAAGCATCCTACGGTACATCCGAGAGGAGACCAAATCCAAGTGCATAGTCCTCAGATGAGTTTGTACCTCAATCAAGACACCATAAATTGATTGTAGTTGTAGGAGTTTTTGCTGATAATCCAAACTAACATTGAACTATGACAATCATTCCATTCCCAAAATTACATCATATACCCCAAGATCCATAACATGTAAATCACTAACTCACTACAAACCTTCCAATGCTACTCGCACACCTATACACACTTGATCAACTTGAGTTTCATGACCCCCAGCAAAAGATACTATCAACCTAGGACAAAGAAAATGAAATACAAGAGCTACATGATGTGCAATCATAGGATCTATGAAAGAATGGCTAGCACTTGGATCAAATAACATTAACATAACAAAGCCCAAAATCATACCTCCTATCTCCATCATTATGTTTGGTTGCACATCCAAAGGATAGTCTATTAAGGCATACATCCATCATTAAGTCTTCTGGTCCCCTCATTTGGGCTAAGTGACTAGTGCTCTCTAGATGTCAATACTCTCTTTTGCGCCTATCACCTCTCTCTACACATTGTATCTTCCCACTAACTCCTCTTTAAATCTATGGTGACTAGTCTAGCTTCATCATAGGAAGTTAATCTAAAAGGTAATAGGTGATCCTTCAAAGATGGTCTCAACCCTTGAACAAACTTATTTTCCCATGCCCAAGGATTTTTCTACATCTGGGGTACATAACAACTCAGCTTAGAGAATGGAGCATCATACTCTACCACATATCAACTACCCTAATACAAATGGTAGAACTCATCCTCCTTAGCCTAGGCATATTGTGTAGACACATAATGACCTCTGGAATATACTAGAAAATCATCCCATATCACCTCTTGACAAGTCCATCCCTTGGCTTGCTCTTTAGTCATCCACCAATGTCAAGCAGTACCAACCAATTGATAAACTACCAAGAAACACTACTAAATAAATGAATAGCTCATCAAATCAAAAGCCTTTTGCAATTCCTCCAAACATTTTGTAGCTACAATGAAATCCTTGGTTTCATCAAATTTAGGCAATCCCAATGTTTGAAGCTACTCTACTAGTTCCCTACTGATAGGTTTCTTGTTTGATTCTCTTGAGCCTCCACTACCAGTACCACTTTCCACTTCCCTAATTGTGGGAATAGAAGCATCACTAGTTACAACATGCTGCTATAGGATTTGTAATAGTTGTTGTATCAGCTATGGTTGCCTATTTGTAGGACCATTGCTAGATGTTTGAGAAGGCTACTCTTATCCATCATTAGGTCCTTCTAGTCTACAAGCCCCACTAGCACCATGACCACATTGACATACATCTTTGTAACTTGAAATCACAAATGGGTGAGTACCTGAACCATCATACAACATTGTAGTAAGCTAGCTCTGATACCACAATGTAACACACTACCCTAGCTAGGGCAGGGTGATCCCTAAGATTAAGTAATCATAGAATGGAAGCATGATAACTAAAATTAGTGATGTGTAGAATACATGATATTAAGGAAGGTCAAATGGTACAAAAATTTCCTACCATGCCAAAAACTAAACATACATATCAATTATAAAAATGCATGTCTCTACATACAGCAAGATATGCACTACTTTTCTAAATTACAAAAATACATAAACATCATCATCATGTATATAAGAGTATAAAGAGTTTCATACAATGATATCTAGTCCACACTACTATACATGAAAATATACATTAACCAAGCATTGAATATTTTTCCCTCCTCTACTCTCTCTCTCCATGCTCATCTAGGCTCCTATGCCTTTCACCTATAATTAAATAAAGTTAGTACATAATTGAGTGAGAAGCCTTTACACTTCCCCTCCTAGATGGTTGAAAAGTGTGGCACTAGAGGAGAGGAGTGGGATACAAGGCAACCTACAACAATTGTTAGTCTTACACATGCTCAAAACAGCACACATCATATCACCAATAATGCTAACATACTATCATATGATCATAGATAAAGCCATAGTTTGACATCATCTATCATGTCCATGTCATCATACCCATGGTATATCATTAAATAATCCATGATCCACATAGTCATAATTCAATTTGAACACATATTATCAATTATATGACTCACAAACCAATACTATCATATACATAGCCCATGTGGTCACTAGCTTATCCATGCTCAGTGTAGCATGTGAAATGTTGCCATGAGTACTCACAACAACCATTACCTATAGGTCTTTTATTAGTCTTTTATTTATCTAGCTAGTGCTAGGGTCTGTCAACTTGTGACCTGCACCCACTAGCCTTTTGAAGCACTGGCAATAGGGATGAACACACCTATGCCACATACCAGCCATAGGGATGAACACACCTATACTCTCCCACTCTTAGGATAAGGCTTGAGAGAGGAGCCTCACCAATGCAACATACTACCTCCAAGGTGCCTGATCACCAACTAGTCCACACCCTCATGCTAGCACCACTTACTAATGACTATCATAAGTGTTGTTGCAAAAACATGTACACATTCTAGCTAGCTTAAGCCAATGCGTGTCATAAGCACAACATAGCCAAACAAACATATCCACACATATCCATACCTCATAAGTATAGTGCTTATATGAAAACAATGTCATGATTCAATGAAACAACATGAAGACCTTAATATGACAAACACTACCATATTTCTCAATTGTAGGTACTTCCAAACAAATGACCACTATAATACCTTTCAAAATGATATATGCCCAAAGAGAAAACTAAGCCCATGATTAGAAAGTACTTCCCAAAATGATCCCAATGACACTAATGTTACCTAAATCGGACTCCTGGAAGCAAAGTTATGCACGTTCAAAGTTTGGCTAATAAACTAATATTTGAATAATATTGGAATTCCCAAAAAAAAAATACTCATGCTGCAATAGGCACCACAAATATCATATTCCAATCATACAAATCTCATCAACACCACATATCATATTCTACAAACCCACAACATCCCATACATTGCATATATATTAATGCATAATTTGTAACCAAAATCCAACAATTTTAAGAAATATACAAAATAACATATCTAAGCTCAATCTTTGAGCTATTTTCCCCACATGCCCACACCACATAATCATATACACTAATCTAACACAAAAATACAAGGAAAAGGTAAAGACAACCCACCAATTACAATTGTTGGACAGAAAGGCCAAAACAAGTAGAAAACCCTTAAAAATATAGCAAGACTTTGTTTCGCTCCTAACAAGTTCTGCACCCACATAGATATGACCGCATTAGTCCCAAATCTAGATTCTAAACAATCAAAAACCATCCACAAAGCTTAGAATCCAAAAAAAAAGGTGGAATAGAAGAAGAGAGTAGAAAGGAAAATAGAGGAAAACAAGCTCCTTTGCACTTTTGTTTTCCAAAAAATAAAAGAACACAAATAAAACCAACTTTTCTAGATGGCAATGCAAAAGGGTAGTGGAGAATAATAAAGATAAAACCAAACTATGCTTTTAAGAATATGTTAAAAACATATATACATGTAACATTTCTTTTTTTTGTGGGCACACATCATGTGCAACCTAATGTTACTTTTACTTTTTTATTTTTAACTTTATTTTATTATTTTTGTTAAATATGTCAATTTCATAAGCTAATATATTTTTCTCCTCTACAACTAATAGCATAAATTTTAATCATGCATACCAAACACATTGAGACTCCAAATCAAAATTTGTTTGAACCTACAAGATCCTTATCAGACTCACTACACATTCACATGCCAAAATCACACTCAAACATAACACAACCTAGTGCTATAATAAAAATGCCTAAATATCAAAATTGCACATAAAGCATAAAGACATACCGAATAGGTGCTCTTGTACCCCAATCCAACACCCTTGCTAGCAATATCACTTGCTTAACACATCACACAAGGCCAGTGTACATAATCACCTTAGCTAAGTATGTAAAGACATCATAATTGTAACATAAAGATGAAGCCTCATAACATATAAAATACATTAACTCATCCCCAACAACCCATTGGGACTTCACATGTAATGTCTAAATCATAAGCATATGACCATAACTACTATCTCTAGATGGGATGTAACATCATGTCCACTACTAAAATGTATGTGTGACACATAAAATATAGGTATTTTTAAAGATGAATTTAGACATCTTTAAGCAATCCCACTATAGAAACAATTGACCAATTGAGTTGAATAACATTTCTTATTTATAGAATAATTTTTGCTCCTAATGTTTTACAAAGTTCAAGAGACATTACAATAATTATGACTTCTAAATCCATCAAATAATTATGAACATTATTTCCATACATAACACATGTAATTAAGAAATGTGATTGTCTTTCTTAGTATGGAGGGTGAGAGTGGGAGTTTGATGAGATGCGATATGCACAAGCCGCGATATCGCAGATGCCGCGATATCGCGTCGTCCCCTACGATATCACGTACACGATATCGCGATCCGCTGCCAAATCTATAAATAAGAGGCGGCACTCCCCTCATTTACCAATCCTGCCTAGAAGTAGCAAAGCTCTGGTAGTTTGATCACTCCAGAGTTAGATTAATTTCCCATGTGCCCGCAGTAGGAGTCCTAGAGTGAACGGCTCTTTATTCGAGCAACATTGTACCTGAACACAAGTTATGTACAACAATAAAGATGAACTTGGTTGGATAAACCTTGCAGTGCATGAATAGGATTTTATTTATTGTTATTTATTTCTTTCCTAGAATGCAGTATGAGTATGACTTGATTACGAGCATTGTGACTACTTGGTAACCCAATAGCATATTCCAGGATCTACGCTTCGTAATCCTAGTGGTAGTCTCAGTGTGTACGGCTAGTCAAGGAATCAGCTGCTCATCGCACTTAGGCTAGTTAGGTTCTCTCACCCTTCTCTCCTAGAACGTGGGATAAGTACGACTTGGCTACGAGCACCCACGGGTGTGTACGGCTAGTCAAGGAATCGGCTGCTTATCACACTTAGGCTAGTTAAGTACCTCAGTATGACCACTTCGACCACGTGCGTTACGTGTGGTAATCCCAGTAACGATTACCGTTTGGTAGCCATAGTTGCACAATTTAGGGTGTGTACGGTAAGTGGGAATGGATACTGATGCTAGTTAATTTAGACTTAGGTCCTTAGTTAGAGTAGTTAGTTCTCTCAACCCTTCACCCTTTAGCATAGGAGATAAACCAGAAAAGACCAAAAAAATCATATACCTCGAACTTACTTAACCATACACCGTGACAACAACAAGTAAGTCTGGGAAGACAACGAATGATTAACCCCAAGTGTTCCATGGGGTGTTTAGGCATTTAGTCTACGGAGTTCAATC